>WEIT01024610.1:8206-39985 GCA_013389985.1 Dryoscopus gambensis | reverse complement strand
ATGAGCATTCCCAGCACAGCAAGAATAGGGAAAATAGGTCTGACAGGTTGAAGAGATGACTCTGGATTTCAGGAATAGTCATACCCCTTCTCAGTAGAGCAGTACAGACCTTCTGTTTTATCATTATGCGAAAGAGCCAGCATGAAATTGTCTTTATTCATTTTCCTCAAGCATTCATACACATGGGCTCCTTCCATCTTCATTATTAGAAAAATAGTTCATTTCTATTGTTATTTGTGTTCTAAATACTTTCAGGAAAGTTGGAATTCTGAGGGGGAATTAGTTTAGTATGACCGTCCTTGATATATTCAATACAGTCCTATTTTATTTTAAGGACCAAAACCTGCTCTTTTTCAGAAGTTTTCTTAAATAGTGTTTGTTCTCAGAAGTCTCACTCTGTAATCATCAGTCAAAGAGGTAGCTAAGCTTCTGCACTGAAAGTTCATTTCTCCTTGATTTCTTTCCACCTTTGTCTGTACTGATAAGAGGAGTGGAGGCAACTGAAAATCTGATTCATACAAGCAAGAATTCTGAATCTAGATAAGGAAAAGCCTCCTCTGCAGTGGGACAAACAATCCATTACCCCACAAAAGAGCATCTGAAGAGGATTGCAGGGGCAGAAATTATTTCCATCAAATGCAATTAGAAATCTCTCATAATTTATTAAAGATAATAAGGAATATAAGTAAGAGTAACAATAAATTATCTAGCAAACCTGTTATTTAATGGTATTGATTTTTCTTCACTCTGTTCCTGTGAGCATTGTTGCACAGGATAAGCACAGTGACAGACTTTTAGGTGGTGTAAAATACAATCTACAACTTCTTCAGGAAGGAAAATAATTATCAGCAAAGGTTGGGGCTGGAGAGTTTGTTCATTTTCTAACTCTGATTTGGCAGAATAAACCCCCAACACTGGCAAGGAGTAAAGAGCAGCAGTCTTCATTGCTAACCCCTAGTTTCCATCTCCCTCCAGGACATCTCAAGCTCAAAATCTCATCAGGCACACTCTGATCCAATAAACTGATGCTTCTGCTGTGACCTTGTAGCTGGTACTTACAGCTGTCTCTGTGCAGTAAGATAACAGAGGCAATATAGGAGCCTGAGGCAGACAAAATAAATTCTTATAAAGCAACCAAAATTGTTACACAAAAACAGAAGGTGGAGAGGGAAGATGTACATGAGAGAAGACAAGACATTAGGAATTCCTGAGAGGGGTGGGGATTAGCTAAAATTGGTAAAACAACTTTTTATAGTTTTTTTGGGCCTGAGGCAAGGAGAGGTAGAAGGGTATCTTGGCTAATCATGAAGTGTAAAGAGGAAGTCGTGGTAGCTATGAGAGTTGGGTTACAATTATGGGCATTGCAAGACATTTAATTATCTTCTCTCCATGTTTGTTTGTTTGGGGTTTTCTTGGGGGATTTTTGAGAATTCTAGATGCAAAGAAAGAAGGAGACAGAAAGAACCAACTTTCTCTGCCAACTAAACCCATTTTGATCCCTGATATTTTATTCCGTTCTCCATATTCTTGCCTACCACAAATTCAACATAAACTTTGGAAGACATTAATGCACCTATTTGTCTGAAACAACTGTGCTCTTTCTTCTTTGTTTTAATCCCTTTAACAGCTGCTTTCCAGCAACTGAGAAAGAATTTAGGTCTGCTAGATGTTAATTATTACACTGCTCGCCTACTCCCCACTCCATACGTACACCCTGATCCTGTTCTCCTTCATCATAATAACATGACAAACTGCACTACACGGGTAGCATTACAGTAAAAATATTTCTACACACAGAGGTCCTTATCTAGTTATTGCTCAATACTCTCTCAGGGAAACTTGACTTCAGTGGGAGCAGAGATTTCAGGTCATGAACTGCAGAGCACAGGAACTCCCATGGAAATTTTATGAAGCAGATCAAGGTAATGAAGCCCCGCCAACACACTCTTGTGGGAATTACTGACACCACAACTGAAAAGTGTTGACTTCTCCCTCTGCTTAGGATATACTGCGAGATCAGAACCTACATTTATATATCAGCTTAAGGCTGTAAAGCCTTTCATGACGCTTCAAGTTTGATAAAAACATATTTGTTACTGTTTTAGTATTACTTTTAGCATGGTCTTATTTATAGACCTAATAGTAGATTTAAGATATCCTATAGGTGGAGTTGGTAGCACTGCCTACTATTAAACATTACTAACACTTCCACTTACAAGGCTCCATATTTAACAGCTTATAGCTTTGCCAGACCCGAATGGTTTGGGCTGCAATTTTACATGTTGCTCAGAAAATATAGCCTTAGGCTGAATTTTACTGGCAGGTATCAGCCAAAATTGCGCAACCATTTAGCTTTCTTCAAGAACAAGACTGAAAAAATTAAAAATTTTTTGCAATGTTGAAAGTACACAGACATTTTCTTGGAGACGCTGCAAGCCTATGCTACAAGACATATTGGAAGCACAGTGAAAATTATGTTTTCTTGCATGAAACATGCTTTCACTGCTTTCCACCAAATCTAGACAAAGTTTTATGAGATAAACGTCTATGACATCATAGATTAAATGGGCTCAGCAGGAACAGCTTCTGTTTTAAGAGCTAGACAGCACCAGTCCTGTCCTCACTGAACAGTCTTAATCTTCTCATGTCTCCCGTAATGCTGGTCTTTCAGAGTTGGAAATAGGGGATCTTCCAGATTCCCTCTCTTTGGGGACAGACTTTTTGGTATAGAATCTAGGCAATAAAAAATAAGCTGAAACATGAACTTGGATGGGAGGAAGCATAGAGGAGAAATGGTCTGCTAGGAGTTGGAGAGGGGGCAAAGACAGACCAGTGAAGGGAATGACATTCTGAAAATGAGTGAACGATGATTTAAATCTTTGCTGGAGCGTGGAAAGTGCGCCTTGGTGAATTACTTGGATTAAGAGGCCCAGAAGAATCAGTGCAGTCATAGGAATATGTTGGAGGAGGTGAGACATGAAGTGACAAGTTGAGAGTCGTAACATACTTTTTTTAGCCTGCAATTGATACCCAGCTTCCTAAGCCTCATCCTTTGCTGTTGCCAGATAGTAGCTGTGAAAGCCATTGGTGATCTATAATGCAGTTTTCTTCTTCACAGCTGGTCTCTATAAATTATGTCAATTTATTTCTGCTATAAATTATTTAACTGCTTGACAGCACCCTGCTGTGCTCAGAAATGATATATGATGAAATATCTCTATTTCTTTTACAAGAAATAGGCAATCAGGCCTGGTCAGAAATGGATACTGTTCTTTAAGATGACACTGCCCTCTAAGCCAGAAATTTGATTTCCTCTGGTGGCTTTAACTGTACCGATGCCTCCATCATCCCTAAATGGAGCGCCTAAAAATGTGTCTACCATATTTAGTTTGAATTCTGGTGTGGTTTTGGTGAAAAACGCTCAGACCTGACCAACGTTGCACTTCCATGACAAAGAGCATTCACATAATCCAGTCACCTAACTCATAATTACAGCAATCTCCAGCTATGACATGGCCTAAAATACAATGAAAGAATTTGAATACTCCATAGCCTAAAAATTATTATTTGGCAGGAAAATGATAAATAGGGAGGCCTTTGTTAATTTATTTGGTACTATAATGACACAGTGGGCTTGTGGAAAATGCTGCTTGATATCAATGGAAGGAAAATGCTTGTGCTTAAAGAATTATTTCTGAATTTAGTCTCTAGATTTGCCTGTGATGTTTTAAAAGATTCTGCATGTGCTGACACATACAATTCCCTAAAATATGAAATGTTCCTTGTGTATTATTTTTTTCATCACACTAGATTTCCTTATTTTAGTTCCCAATTTAAGAAATTTTATTCTGGATACCAGAATTTATATGGCCCATAGTTCAGTTCAGTGTTCAGTCCTTTATTTTTGAAACCAATGTAGAAAATTACAAACCATTCTGGATACTTTTTCTGAATTTTGTATACTAAACCAAAGAAACACAGAGATCTGTTTGTGGTTGGAAAAACCTAAGGTGTTATTTCACCTACAGTTGAGGTTAGGAAGAGTCAGTCACTGTATTTTCCACAGTTTGGCTTGGCCTCTGACTTTGTACAGTCACTCTGTCACACCAGTGCCAGCAAAGCTTTCCATTTCATTCAGCATCAAACACCAAAAACTCAGCTCCATGGAATTAAATTCTTCCTCTTGCTTACAGCAGAAAGGTTAAAGCTTACTCTAGTCAAACCAGGGTATATTTTGTCTTTGCTGTCCAAGGCTTCCTACTGCAAGGCTCAACAGAAAGGTGACTTTCTAGAATTCTGATCAAGCACTGTTGGTTTAGGATTTTCTCAGAAAATCTTTACACCTTTCTGAAATGGTGGAAATCTGATGATATCAATTTTCAGAGGAGGAAATGGTTCACAAATTTAGGAGTCCCAGGCTGCATCTTAAAGCCGTACTACTGAGCAGTATCTGAGGGGCAGTGGTTTTGCAGTAAGGCTCTAGGCCAGCCTAAGGAGATCTGGATTCAGTCCTTGGTTTAAATAGTGTAGATTTAGGCAAGTCACTGACAGCTACAGCTGGTGAGGAACTTAGACCTTGGTTTTTCACCTTGGTAGAACAAAGGTACCAATGCCCAAATGTCTCAGGCTAGGTGCCTCCTGCCCTGTGCCTATCTGGGATACAGGCAGAAGCCATTCCTCCAGCTTTGCCCAAAGAGGTCCAGTTTGGAGAGGTTCCTACTCTTCAAGAAGACAGAATACTATTTGTGTATGTAGTATAAGTTTTCCTCCCATATTCTCTTCAAAGAATTTTCAGTGCAGAGTTCATCTGTGCTATAATGGACCAAAACACAAGACTCCCTCCTCCACACCAGCCACAAGTTGCGTACTCCTTCTGACTTTGTTCCCCGTTGGACCTTGGATTCCTGTTGGCTTAGTGGAGAGGGAGAGCTCCAGTTCTCCCCAGCCCAGCCCAGGAGGCCAGAGCACTGGTATCTGGCATGAACAGCACAGCTGAATGCCCCTCATTCAGTGCCTGTCTGGACCAGCTCCTCCCCCGGTAAGAGCTTAAAGCATAAGACTCATAAAACAAGGGAACCACTTTTGTCTTGAGGAGTACTGTTTTTAAAGAAAAGCATTAAGCATTATTCTTTTAAAAACCAGATGTAAATCTCTAGCCACAGAAGACCCTCTAAACTCTAAAATGTATGGATACATCATTCTGCAGGCTTGAATCCAGAGTGTATGCTCTGGAGAGGGATAGGATTCATAACACATAAAAACCCCATTCTTAGTTTTTCCTATTGGTTAGCATTAAGCTTCTCCTTGCTGAATACATGTGTTATGTATTTTCCAAGATGTCCAATTCTCCCCCTGCTCTTCAAAGGGAGCCTATGTACTTTCATACACACTTATTCTTTGCACTCAGAGGGTCAATGAATTAAAAATGCTGGTGCATCGAAGTTCTCTTAGGAAAACAACATATGGGCTACATCCATATCATTAAATTTCTTTATTATTAAATTTCTACTTCAAAACTTCAGTAATTACACCCTTAGACATATTTCAAGAATTTGTATCTAATATATGTCATTCTGATAGATGTCATTAATAAGTATCCAGGTAAAAATTAGAATTGCATCATCACATATTTGAGTTATACAAGTTAAAAATAATTGCCTTTTTACACAATAGAGAATTATAGGAAGAAAAAAATGGTGTCTAATACCTTTAAAACGGTGACACAACAATTATTTCACCTTCAATACTTTATAAGGCAAATAACACCAGTTTTGAATATACTGTTTATGAAAAGCTATGAACATAACAAAATCTGTCAGATTGTCTTGCATCATTTTCATATTTCTGTGCTTTTGTTGTTTATTCACCCATTGGTTTCTCTCTTCCTGACTCAGACATGCATCATCGCTATTTCTGGGAAAATATTATTGACATTTTGTCCTTGGGTGTCTGTCACTTGTGGGGGGGGCAGGGCGAGACTATCTAATGCATGGAATGTAGGTCATAAAAAGCTGAGGGCACTCAAGATGTTTTTGAACCAGAAAACAGACTTTACTGGAATGGGAAAATAAGAAATTAGATGGCTTCATGTGATTTAATTTTAGATGCTTCACTGAAACACCACAGCTGCTCTGCTGGTAACATCTTTTCTGGAGAAAATGAGCTGAGTGTTCTAACAATGGCTTAGTGCTGGTAGGCAAACTGGGAAAAAGTCAGCAATTAAATAGAATTCCATTTTTCCCTCTGCAGAAATATTGGGGAACTCAGCTTTCCTCTCCTTCAATTCAGCTTGCACATGCACAGAAACTGCAAGGTACATGCTACAGCTTAGACACTACCTCACCACCTCCAACCCCATCCAAGGCAATTCGTAAAGAGCACTTCACATTACTGACAAAGGAATTTGGGACAGTTGGAAAGTGCTTCACAAGTTTTTTCCATTCCAATTCTTCATTCTGGGCAGTCCTTTCTAGACCCTGCTCTGGGTTTTGGCTCTTCTCTACCCAAAGCTGGCCAGAATAATTTCAGTTATATAACATTTGCCAGACACTCCTCTATTCTTCAGACTGTTTCTTTTCACCGCATTACCCCGGATTTCCAATTTGCCTAATAGCATTTTCCCCGCTTCCTATCTTATCAAATTCTCTCCTTGGTTGTCATTATCACTGTAGGAATCTCTACAAATGTTTAAAATTTTTTCATATCCCCAACTCCTACTTCAGAACTCTAGAGTTAATGCATAATGCTGCTCTCTCCCCGGTCACACTTGAATGGGTACCCAACAACAGTTTCAAAGGAAGATTTTCATATCTCAGCCATTGGAATATTTATTAGGAAGCTCTCATTTCCCATAGAGTCAGTGGAGAATGCTGCTTTTTCTAGCTTTGGTACAGGTACTAGGCATAGGGAGTATCCTTAAACAATCCTAAATGTGTGACATGGAGGCTTTAGAAGCATTCATGTAAGAAACATAATTTTCTTCTAGGAAAGTAGAAACCTCTCTTTTATGGTTCTGTGTTCCATCTAAATTTTTGAGGAGCTAGGAGGAGTGATGACTTGCAGGGCATAAAAATACTGCTGTAGTTCTGTGTTATTTGTCCTTTTGATGCTCTGCTCCCCTCCCTCTGCCCTTATCCAGTGCTGTGTGACGAGCAGGTGTTGGTCATAGCCTGGGCACGATTTTGAACCCACATCTCACTCAGGCCCTGAAGCTGGCCTTGCATGTTTAATTCCTAATTGTAGCCAGGTGGTTACAGACTATTTTGAAGACTACTAACCCTAGTGATTTCCAAACCGATGTTTATGCAAATGGAAGGCACAGGATGTTTAACATCTGTCTGCTACACTTCTACTGCAGCCATCAGAAATCATGCAATCCTCTATCATTATTTAACAGCTCATTTGAGAATAGCAGAATGATTCCCCTTTCAACAGCTGTTGTCCAGAAAATGCAAGATTACATTACTTCAGTCACCTATTGACAGCTTACAAGAAAGTAAGTTTAAAAGGTCTTTGTGAGGTTGGAAATTTCTGATTGCAGAAGCCCAATCTTAAATGAAACACCATAAAACCCTAATAGGGAATAAAAGACATTCTTTCAGAGTTGCAGACAAATGCACATTGCAAGTAATTTCTCAGTAAAAGTGCCTACTAGGAATCCTCAACTTTGTCTGCAAATGTAATAATGTCCAGGAGAGGAAGTAATGTTGGAGATAAATAATGCAGAAAGATCTCTGCACTGACAGTAAGAAAAAAGATACCATTTGAAAATATATGATCTTACTCCGTCTGATTTTTAACAATAATGGGAAAGATTAAGAGGAATAAATTTTAAAGTACCTCTTCAGATGTACATATATTGTAGTAGATCTAATTAGCCCTTACAAAGACTTGAAGGAACAGTTGAAAAGGGTAGATCAGATCAGGATGTTAGCAAAAAGGAGAAAACAAATTTCCATATAAAGATCTCACCTGAGAATAACATATTCAAGGCCAGACATTCTGGATTTTTCTGTAATATCCAAAGCATAAGACAAGAAAATGTACTGTCATTCAGTCCAGGAGAAAAAATTTGGATGGGTGCACTGGTTGAACGTAATAGAGCTCCAGATATGAGTCAGGCTGTCAGGATAAGTTTTCCTGAGTAATTAATTCACGGAGATGGAGAATTCAGAGGTAAAGCAATTGGGAATGCCTGCACCAAATTGGAGAGACAAGGTAAACCAGATGTTTCAATTACTGACATGGCTCTATTTCACATGTGCTTTATCACTTGGTTTACTATCAATAAGTAAATTAAATGATTAAAGACAACACAGAATGCAAAATAAACCTTTATTAAAGAAACCCAACTGTCGCGGCCCACGCTAATCCTTGCTCTCGTCCCCGGCTAGCTCCGCGCGTGGGACGCGATAGGATAAGGGGTGCTCAGGACGAGGTTCCAGGGTAAAGAGGCGAGGGAGGGGCCAGCCAGACCAATTAGTCCAAAGAGTTCTTTATTCCTCAGGGTTTGGTCCAACTGAGCCACAAATCAACGTTAACAGCCACTTAAATAGGGGGGCGGATACATAAGGCGGGGAAAGGGTACAACCAATGAGGAGTAACATAAGGCGGGGTTTAGGGAGGGAACATACATACATGTAACCAATGACAGTAACTGAATATAACTGACACCAGGGAGAACTAATGGCGTAACAGGGAATAGAGAACTTTCTGGAGATAAGGGAAGGGTTCTGGGGTGATGGACATGGGCTACAGGAGGGGTTTGGGTGATAGGCAGGGAAGGCACTGGAACAAAGGGAGGGGTCCCAGGTGATGGATAGGGAGGCAAGGGAGGGGAATAACCTTGAAAGGGAATTAAGGGAAGGACTAGGGACTTGGGATTCACCACCCGAGGGGGAGAGAGGGGGAGGGGGTTAAACCATCTTAATAACATTGGGGAAAACAACAAAACCGCACCGCAACACCCAACAACTTTAAATCCAATTCAGCTAAGGCTTAATACTGAAAAGTATCAGACTGTTAACTTCTATCCCAATTGTTCAGTTAGAGCCTGAACTGCAATGTTTGAAAATTAACAGACTCCCATAGGAACACAGAATTTCAAAATACAGTTATGTTGCATGTCTTTTTCCACTTGATCTACCTGATATAAAACTAGTAGAATAAAGGAAGATTGCAAATGAGTTTGAATCTTAAAAATCTGGATAGGTTATTAAATGCAGACAATATGCAGTAGTAAGCACATGGGGAAAATTCTACACTTCAAGCCGAGATTTTTCTTTTCAATAACATTTTTGCAGCTCTGCTCTTTATATAAACTGAGACTCCTCATGTTCCATCTGCCCCTTCTGAAATTCTCTGATGATACAGTCTGCAAACAGGGTAAGTACCAAAGCCCTCAAATACCAGTCCTTCAAACCCTTTGAAAGCCAAGCCTCTTTCAGCTTTTCCCTTGACAAGAACTAGCTGGACACACCAGCTGCTCAGACCTGAAAAGGGGCTTTTTGAAGCAAAACATATGAATATAGCAAATATTCAAAGTGAGACTGTGGCACATACTGACCGCCTGAAAATTAGGGATAAATCAGAGCTGTGACACCTATAGTGGTATTTGTGTTATATAGGCAATATTAACAATTGGCAGTCTTGGTTTAAACAATAAATCAGCCATCTCTTTGACTTTTCTCATTGTCAGGTGACCTAGTTAAAGAAAACAAGTGCCTACAAGACTAACAAATTCCCAAGCTGCTAAGAGGTTTACACTTAAAACCAATTCATGGCAGATTTAGCCACACAGTAGATAACTTGCATACCTGCTAATGGCATGTCATTCCTTGACAGTTTCAGTTTATTACACTCTCTCTTCTGATAAAAGTAAGAACAGATTTTTCAAAGCTATATCTCTAGAAACCTTCTGCTTTCCAATGGTTTTATTTGTGAAGGAAGCAGAAACCTGCTTTCCAGTGGAGAGGAAGGCAGGTGGGATGGCAATATACGTATGGGACTCTAGAAAAGACAGGAAAAGCAAGGTCTTGCGTGGTCAGTATTGCAGGTGCTCTCTGTTTTTACATTTTTCCTCCATAATAAGGCTGAAAGCCACTGAGAAGATTTCTGCCTGGCTGCCTGCTCTGTCTGGGCTAGGGAATGAATACAGTCACTAGAGCAGAAAGATTGGACACAGCTCTCATGCTGATACTAATGAGGTTCCTGGTATAATTTCCATACCCCCTCGAAGCTGATGCTATAAATAACAATCAATGCAACCTTACATGGCTAAGTCTTGATAAAGTTTCTGATGGTGCCAACATATCCTATTTCCCTGCTTGCCAGCTGCTTTCAATAAAGTGACTTCCATGCTATGGAGCTGTGTTTGCATTAGCCTCCTCCCCCTGAGCTGCTTACAGTGATGCTTACAGTTGGGTCAAACTTTTTCGCCTGTTTTGCCCTTTTGCCTCTGTATAAAAAGTAGGCTCATTATTCTCTGGAGCCACCCACAAAGAAGAAAGGATCTGTATATACCACCTCTTTCTGAAAGCATTTCACATTGATTTAAGACTTTCTTCCATTCAGGGCTTACTTGCACTGCTCTTAAAGCTCTCTAAAAATGGCAAGTAACTAAGGAAAAATAAAGAGAAAGTCGAGTGGAAGGAAAAGAGCTCTAAAGCTGACAATAACGCAGTCTTATCACAGCTGCATTGACACTGGATAGACGCAGAGATGGAGCTGTAGATTGAAGTTTGGATGTCTCTCAGGACTGATGGCCCTTGAAGAGAAGCACTTCAATATTGCAATACTGGACCCCAGTATCTAATCTCAGTTAAGACTTATTTCAGATAGCTTCTCAGACCCCAGTTCTCATAATCCAATCTGGTTTTTGGCGTTTTCCTTTGGGACAGAAATCATACAGAACTCACAGGACACTGAGTAAGAAAATCCAGTTTTCCCAATTCTTATTTCCAGTGCAATTAGGTAATGTATTTGTTGTCATTCAGGAGAGGGATCTGTTCAGAGCTTAAAGGTCAACTGTTCTGAATGGAACTAAATTCTTCTCCTGTGTGGAAAGGAAGAAACAGAAGATATGGAAAAAGCAAGCAAGCAACCAACCAAAAAATCTGAGCCTTTTCATAGTGTTCAAGTTCCAGTAAGTACAAAAGTGAAGCAATTGCTGTCCCTTCTTCCTCTTTATGAGTATGCACATGGCTGAGTGCAGCACATCTGCTGGCTGGGATAGTCTGACAGATCCTGCTCATAGCCCACACTGGGATAAGGCCTTCAACAGATCAAGGAAGCTGAGGTGGAGATGAGGATTTCCATGCAAGCCATGGGACTGACCCCAGAATTGCTCAGTCCATGACTATCCATGTTCACTGACTTCTCCTGTGGCTCCACTGTTGCACTCCGGCCTGTTAGAAAATTTCACAGATGAAGTCTTTTACTATTGATGAGGGAGACGTAGTAAAAAAATGTGTATTCCCACACTCTTGCTTGTGCATTAAGCCGTGTGCCAGGCAGGCAAAAAATCTCGAACTAAATTCTCAAAGCTTTTGGGAAATCTATCAAACCACAAACCCAGGCTAAGTCAGAGTGAGTGTGTGAGCCAATGCACTTATTTAGAGTTCAGCAGAGGCTGGGCTACAGGCTGTGCACACAGAGAGGAGTCAGTTGTTGCTCTGAAGCTGTTCCAGTCCGCAGTAGGAAAGGAGACCCAATTCACTGTGGTACATGTAGCAGTAAATGTTTGGTTTTCTAAAGGGAATTTGAATTCATTTATGCCCCAGAAAGGAAAATCCTAAAAATAGTCTTATCAGAACTATGTCTACTTTATTTGGAACTGGAAAGTAGGGTTGTAAAGGTTATTTTCTGAGATCTGATAACTCTTTACTAAAGGATAGAATTTTATTACATGCTATTGAAGATGGATTAAAGTTATTCTATTGGAGTCTTCTTAAACTTCCATTATTGGTCATACTACCTTCTGTATCACCATAAATGGATTTAGAGAAGTAACTGGAAAAAGATCTGATCTAATTGCAGAAGTAATTACAGGCCTCAATTCGAGGCTATGTTGTTATGGGTTACTTTTTCAGTTTTCAGCCAAAGATTTTAAAAAGCATTCTTATAAAAGGCCACCACTAATTGGGAGATTCTCCCAAAGGAACAAAATATCCACTGTAACAAAGCAGTTGCCACAATTTGTAGAGTTAAAAAGAGATATCTGTTTCATATTCAATTCCTGTTTGAACAATAAGATAGTGTTGCAAGAGATGTCATAAGAATAATTTCATTGTGTATCAAAAAATGTGCCTCCAGGTTATAAGAGGCAAGGGGCAATACTGAAGTCGAATGTTTCTATCAGTACATCCAGCTCCAAAATAAATGTTATGAAACTGGCTTTGGTGTGATTAAATTTTATCTTACTGCTGCATCAGTATTGAAAATATGATTTTATTAGTTCTGTATTTATACATCAGAGGTAGATTGACAAACTTCCACAATATTAGAGACTGGGACAAGATTTTTCTATTGCATCTTATTATAATTATACATTGGATCTGGTATTTTGAATTGAAGGTTATTATTTTGATTCTTGAGATACCCCTCCATTAACATAAGAAAAAAGCAATGTGACATCTAGGCTGTTTCTGTGGGACTGTTTTCTCTTTCAAGTGATTACAGTTACTTGTGACTTAGTATTTCCAACAGCAGCACTGGCCCTCTATTTAGTCTAAAAGCCTTCAACGTTTAGTAAATGCCAATCCCCCTGTACTCAGCACTGGTGAGGTCACACCTCAAGTTCTATGTTCAGTTTTGGGCCCCTCACAACAAGAACGACACTGAGGGGCTGGAGCAAGCCCAGAGAAGGGCAGTGGAGCTGGGGAAAGGTCTAGAGCACGAGTCTGATGAGGAGCAGCTGAGGGAGCTGCGGGTGTTCAGCCTGGAGAAAAGAAGGCTCAGGAGGGACCTTATTGCTCACTACAACCATCTGAAAGGAGGTTGTAGCCAGCAAGGTTCCGCCCCTTCTCCCACATAACCAGTTACAGGACGAGAGGAAACAGCCTTAAGTTATGCCGGGGACATTCAGATTGTATATTAGGAAAAATTTCATCATGGAAAGGGTTATCAAGCACTGGAACTGGCTGTCCAGGGAAGTGGTGGAGTTATCATCCCTGGAGGGGATGATTCTAGCATTTAAAAAAATGCAGGTATGACACTCATGGCTTTGGCAGTGCTGGGTTAGTGGTTGTACTCGATGATCTTGGAGGACTTTTCCAACCTTAGTGATTCTTTGATTCTATGATTAAAATTCAGGATATACCTAAGCCATTCTGAAATTCATCCTGATCAGGGCAAAACTTTGATTTGAGGACATTTTCTTAGACGTTAAACTTACTCTGTTTTATTTAGCTAAAAAGTACAGACAATTACACAATCCTATTATTTTTACCAACTGTATGCGTTCCTTGAGAAGTGCATTAGAGAATAACACCCAGTGACTGCATAGTCATATTTTTATTTATTACCACAATAAAGTCAAGTCAGGTAAGGACAGAATGGAAAAAGACATAAAATAGAATAGGATAGCATTGAACAGGATAGGCCAAGCCAGGCCAGGCAAGGCCGGAACTAGATTGTCCTCCATTTGGTTTGATGTACCTGTAATTTGATTCTTGCAATGTTTCAAAGGGATCTGAACACTTCTAGCTTTGTTTCCTCAGAAAGAGTCAACTTAGTAATTCATACAGATCCTAAAACTGGCTGTATATTTTCCAGCTAGCCACTTGGCTCAAATCCAGGTTACTCTTTCACATAAAATTAGAGGTATTTCATGGCAGATGCAAAAGGACTTTGTTGCTCTTAGACCAGATCCCAACAGCTTGTAACTTTCCGCAAAGACTAGTACCTTGTTTGCACTTGTAACAAATATGGAAGTGATTGACTGGTGTCTGGATTTACTCCTTGCCTTTTTCATATTGCTTCTCAGTGTGACGACTGAAAATAAAGTCCATCAGTATTTATCAGATAATAGGGGGGTTTTTTTCACAAAAAAAAAAAAAAAAGTAGTTTATTTTTAGGAAAATACTGTTTTCCATCCTATAAAGAAGTTAAGTTTTCTTATTTACCTACACTTCATGGTAATCTAATGAATAAATATTGCCCAACTACATCTCCCTCCTGTGATTTACAATATTTAATAAAGGTAATAACAATGTAGCTATTCTTGCTAAAAGTTTAGAATTTCTTAGATTTTTCTGTTTGTAAATCTTACCTTTCCTTGCCTGATGTTGCCCCAAGCTTGTCTGCTGCCTTTATTTGGAAAAGTCAATTCGTCAAAAATGAAAGGGTTGGAGTGGAAAGATAGGGATAACAAAGCTAGAAGTTTGTTAATTTGCCAACCTGACCTTCGTGGTGAAGCACAAAACACACAGCACTAGTATGATCCCTAAAAGGTCTTCTGAAGTCTTTAGTAGCAGAAAGGCCGGATGCTTTCTTGCCTCTTGGGGTGTCAAAGAAAATGGAATAAATCTTGTCTTCTACTGGCCTCATCAAAAATGGCTTGCTCAGAAGCCTTGCCAGTATCAAAATAGCTGCCTGATGAGTTTATAGTGTATGAAGTGCAAAAATTACTTGCCTTATGTTAAAATCACCTGCTGCTATATTATTCCATGCACAAAAATAGGGGCTATGAGCCATTCTGTGCATATTCTGTTTTCTAACAGATTTACAAAGAAGCTGACAGGTTACATGTAGTTAGCCGCACCTTAAAACCCTCAGCTGGTTTTCATATTCAAACACCCCAACAGCTCCCAGATATTTCAGACCTTCCAGAACCAAACACATTGTTAATGCACAAAGATGTTTCTGGGGATTCTTCCTGTTCCTGGTTGTTGTAATGTTGAGTTACTTTGTAGCTGGCTGATAACGGGGGCAGTCTTCAAAAAAACCTCACCCTTTCAGACAAATGTTTGCTGTGGTTGTGCAGGTAAGATCTGTCAACATAGGCACAATTTTGCATTTGGGGTTTTTTCCTCCAATCTCTATAAAAATTAAAGAGGATCCTTGTGCTTTAACTTCTCTGAGCTTTGACTCAAGCACCAGTCATTTCCTCTCAGAAGGTAAAAGCAAGCAGAAGATCTTCTGACAAAGTGGGATTTATCTTGTTTGACATATTAGCTTTGAGTTTTTCCTATAACATGATGTATGGCCCTAATTTATGAAGGATAAAGAAGAAATTATCTAGGGGATACTTTAATTTTATATTTACTATTCTGTCTTTAAATTATAAGAACCTTAATATCCTAAGAGAGTTTTCTAGTTGAGACTTGAAACACAAAGAAAACATATATAATATTAAAAAAAAAAAACACCCAAAAACAAAACCAAAACCAAACCACCAGCACTGACTCTTTCTGATAGTGGGGAAACAGAGTTTGATTTTAACCCAGAAAAACAAAACGTTGGAGAATACAAGGTAACTTATCAGGATTAAAAAAAAAAAAAAAAAATAAAATGTCAGCTGGAAAATCAGCCCAAATTAAACTTTCAGATCCTTAGAGACAACACCCTGACTAACTGGGCATGCTGAGACACTGAATTCAGGCATCTATAAAAGCACATATTCGCAGCCACGAGCTAAGGTTTCAGTGAAGAGACTGAATATCAGAGGAGCCAGGGCCCATTTAAACATCTTGAATCATGTTGTTTTGAACCACATAGAGGCAGTAGTTGCAATTTGATAGCATAATCTTATTTTCCTGAGCTTTCAGAATGCTTCGTGTTAGCATTGCTACCAGTTACATTTAATAGATGCAGCAACTGAAGCAGAGGAGGAGTTAAACAACCAGCCCATCATCAATCATAGCCTGGAATAGATTTAAACTGCAACCCCCCTACTTTTCAAGTAAGTTGCAGAAAACTTCTTATCTCTATAAAGTCAGGGCTTATTGATCACAGCCACCTCCTCCCTCACCCTCTTCCTGCCACGTGACCCTTATTCCTGCGAGATTCTTGTTCCTGGTCAGATTTTTTTTAATGTCTGATAGCCACAAAATTAATCTGTGATTTCCCTGGTGAATACTTCTACAAATTTTATATTCTCTTTTATATTAATTTCTTATTTTTGTTTCTTATATTTGTATAGACTGCATATGCACACACAACATGAATGCATCACGTATACTCTATGGTGTGTATAACCTGGGGCTCATTTAGAAGTGTGTGCTGTGTCTTCACCTCTCATAAGATCAGGGATGTTATGGAGTTGCTACCAATGGCAGATGAAACACATGTTGGACTGTGATTGTGATTATTCACTTGCAGAGATTTGGAGGGACTTCTTATTATTTGAAATATGAGAATTTCAGCATGGACCAGATTTCAGTGTTCACCAATATATTAATCAAGTGTTCAACTTCAAGCACATGTTTTCTTTCCCAGATTTTAGGATTAAGCCCTAGGTTTTCACGGTGTGCTTGTGCTGGACCCAAAGACAGGTTATTTGTTAAGAAGACACAGCTCTCATGCCTGGAACTGATGAGCAGATGAGTATTGATTTCAGGGATAATTAATCTACCTGTTTTCTCTTTCAGGATTTTAGTTACCTTTCATTGTCAATCATTCTCCTGTTTTGAATGAGCCAACATGGAGTTTACCACGGCTCTTAAGACTAAGCATGGAAAATGAGCAGAGTTATTTTGATTCATTGTTGTAACAGACTATAAACTTCTCCTCTGTTTTTAGAAACACTTACCATAGCAGCTGAAAAATGATTTTTCAAAATACTATTGCTACAGCCATAGGATTAGGTCTTGGGTTACCCAGAACATCCTCTATGCCACTAAAACCCCCTTTTCTAATTCTCCGAATCTCTGCACACACACAAAAGAAAGTTAAATGACCTACAGTGACTGGGTTTTTCTTTTCTGCTTTTAAGGGAACATTTCAATCTAAACCAAACCTATCCTGTGTAGTACATTACAATCAATATGACTTTCTGTTTGTTAAAGTTGGCACAATCAGAGGGGAGAAATTATCAGTGAGTATTGTTTTGGTTCTAATAATTTACACCACAGGGTACTCTGTGTGCCCTGTGATGTAAATTATTTTCTTTTCTTTCTGTCTGAGCTGCTGATGTGTTTGTAGGGTGATAAATGAATCTTAAAATGTGCCTCTGTAATTAGAAGCATCGAGATGAACTTGAGGGAAGCCTTTGCTCCAAGAAAGATGTTTACTTTCGGATGTTTTCTCCCCTAAATCAGGACACAAACCAGTGCTGTGGTGTTAGATACTGCTACACACATATAAATTTTGCCTTATTGCCAGTCTCTAGGAAATATAGTACCACACACAGCGAATCATGTAATCCGTAAGGTATTCATGAAATACCACCTACATCTTCTAGAGAATCTGGACCTCAAATGCCATGGGAATGGGACTGTGTAAAGACACAGACAGTTAAATAAACCTCGCATCATCCGACCACTCTGAACCGCAGGACGAGCATGCAAAGCTTCAGGCCACGATTGCTTTTCTCTTCTCCTTCATTTTCCTCCATGCTAGTAATGAAAGCAGGATGGTAGGGAGCTCATTTTTCACTTTTTGACATCAGCTTTTTTTTCCTCTAAATATAAAAAAGACCACAGAGGCTTGATTTCACAGAGGGTACAACTGTGACTGTAAGCCCATACTGCACATGCAAAATGAAAATGTGCCAAGAGTTGTTCAAAATCTGAGATTTTTTAAACTGCTTAACTGGCTACTCACTGACCACCTGAATGTTAAGCATCTCTTTGAATTTACCCCCCAAACCTCATGGACCTTAACAAGATGATAACTGTAGCAATTTTTTTGCATGTTAGAAGTAAAATGTAAACAGAAATCAGTTTTCAGGAGAAAAGAAAACTATATTTTATGCTGATTTATCACCTGAAGAATTATGTTCTCAAACAGATGGAGGTGGATATCAGCAAGCTGTGGGGGAATGTAACTTCTGCCCAGCTGTTGTAACTAACAGCAATTGCTGCAAACTCTCACAGCCTTCAAAGTTACATAAAAAGGCAAATGTATGCCTGGCCTGCAGCAGTCAGCAGAATTACAGAAATATACCCAAATTCCATGGGAGGCCTTTGCTGGCTGACAAACTAACTTTCAGGTATCTTTTACAGAGTCTCAATGCCTTAGTCTTTCATTCCAGAACCTGACTCCATGCCACTAGGGTTGTCAGCATTAGCAATTCACTCTGTCAGGTGAAATTTCCTCAGTAATGTGTAAAATAAATGTTGCGTTATGAAAACGCTGCCACTTAAAAAGTTGTCTTAGACAAATTTCACCTTTCTCTTAAGAAAATACTGATTTTATTTAATTACCTACTACATTTCAGAGAAAAATAGTCTCAAAAGTAAGTTTTTCAAATATTGTTCCAATTAAAGGATAATTTGTAATGCCAACCAGTTCAAAAGATATAAAGATTACTATTTTTACTTTCAACGCAAATTTTATATTGTTTAAATGGCATAAATAAGCTGTATAAAAGTTTGCTTTATTTTAAAATGTAGTGGTGATATAGAGAAGTTTGCCAGACTGCCTTCAGAGGCTGCTTTTTCTCAGTTTGCTAGAATTGCAAATGTGTCTTTTTCTGCAGCTGATGCTACAGATGTGAAGCANCACAACCCCCCCCCCAACTTAAAACAAAACAACCAACCTCCCCCCCCAAAAAATTCCAGCTCCCTTATACCATCTCCAGTTTCTGGTTTTGGTTGTTTAGCCTCATACCAATATGACTAAAGATATTGATCAGCAAGAGGTCATAACTTTTCCTTAAAAAAACTCAGAAGCACTCAGAAAATTTATTTCAAAAATAAACCCAACAAAAACAGAGACCAGATGTACAGACACTTTGGGGGGGAAAGCATGCAAAACAATGGTATATATTCATCATTGCACCTCTCATCACTCTCTAGGATTTTCTCCACTGATTTTCCTCTTCATATAACATCTGACATCCCAAAACACTGAGAAACTGAATTTTTCAAAACATCAGAACTCCCTTATCCTGCTGCAAAAATTTCTCTGCTTTTTCCTGAAAGGGGAAGTTCACTGTAAGATTTATGGCCCAGAATGGCAATATTTAACCCCAGAGGAGTAACGTATTTCAGATGTTGAAGTCCTTCTGCAGAGGCACAACTGGCAGCTTTATGCCCTTCAGGAGAGCAATAGCTCGTTTTCCAGCGGGCTGTACAGCTGGCAGTGGGTGACAGGCATAACTTGCAGAGGCAAACAGAGCACTGGTGTCCAGCCACAAGGACTACCAACATGATGGACTTCCAAGCTCATATATTTTTACGTACACAAAAAAGGTTTTTGAGAGCATTTCTGCTGGTTAAGGTGTATTTTCCTATGTTCCTTGCATCTGGATTTATAGACAGGAAAGAAACAGCTTTGGCGGTAAAACAGCTAGGAAGGCAAGTGTAATTAATGCATTTCAAACACTGATCAGAGAACTTTAGGTAGGTGGCTGTGGTGGACATGTCATGGGGGAGTGAGCTTAACACCTGAACAAATCAGGAACCAGCATTTTGCTACCTTCAACTGAAAAAGCTGCACCATGCTCTTGAGATTTGTACAGTGCAGTCATGTGCATCCCTTTGGGTTATCTGAGGCCTCTTCAGAGTAAGAAGGCTTTATACTAAATATTTTTAGGATACAACCTTTTGGACTTGTTTTGAACCTCGCCTTTCTGAGAAGAAGAAAGCTACTGTTTCTTGCTCTTGATGCTAAGAGGCATCTAGACAGGTAGCTCAGATGAAATGACCAGCAATCTATGTGACACCAACCCTGAGGGGGACTTCTTCCTACAGAAGGACAGAGCAGTTGGCACTACTCTTGTAGTGCTGCACATCTTCTTGACCAACAAAGATGTCAGAAAAACATCATCAAAAGCATTAGCACTACACTCTCTAACTTCATGATCTCTCTTTGACATTTAGGATCCTGCTGGGAAGACACTTGAAGGCCTTTTGTTTTCTCGCTATGTGTTGGTTCAGTTGTTAGGGTTTGGTTGTGTTTTTTGTTTTTTCCCAAGCTGCCTCTGGGACTGCAAGCAGCAAATCATCATGCCCTGCTATTTATAGTAATGGAGGTAAAAATAATTTCAAGAGTGGAGCACGACTTCAGATGGAGGCAATTGAGAGTCATTGAACTTAGCAGCTGTGCAGCTGCATCACCAAAACCCTCATGCTGCCCAGTTATTTTCCTTGGCGACTGCTTCCTTTAAGAACTTGTTTTTTCCTGACTGCCTCAGTTGGCTGTTTGTGAAGGCCTGGCTGGTGTTTGTTGAAGAAAGCAAGAGCAAGAAGTTGCTTCTGTTATTCTCCAGAGATATTTATAGGGAAAATGCTGTTTAATATTGACATATTCTCACAGTCTCTGGGGGAGTTTTGACAGAAAGAGAGGGGAAGAGGAAGGGGGGATCGGGGGAGCACTGTCTGACCTTTCTTCCCAGAGGATAAAAATCAAAAGAGAAAAAACCCAAATATATTTTTTTTTCTTTTTTTTTTTGTTTGTGACTGTTGTAGACTGAAGTTCCTCTCCTGTATCCATGTTCTGTTCTCCCTGAGCATTAGCTCACTGCTACTAAATATAACCTGCATTTTTGAGTATAAAAATGCAGTAGAACACTTTCTTTAATGTTTGAGAAGATAGAGAATTGGACCAACCAACAAGGTCTCCTAAGCAACTCTGCCTTAACTGACAGTGGGTTCTTCTTTCTACCTCTTTTTATAGCCCATGGCACCACCTGCAAAGTTCTTCTACAGCAAAGTTCCACCAGGCTCTTCTATTGACACTAGCACTGGGAAAGACTGGATAAAAGACCACATCTACTATTTGCAGAACACCAAAGTTGCAAAAATAATCTGCTACTGTTGGAATAAGGATCAGAATAAACACAGACCTGGAGGCCTTCCCTGGGCACGTCTAGTTAAATGAAAATTACAGATAGCCAAATAAATAAGGGGAATAAAATAAAATAAACATGCTAAACATGCTTTTCCTTCCCTTTTTAATTCTTCTTCCTATTTCAAAGCAGTCCTCAGACTTAGGCCCTGTATGTGGGCACAGAAAGCACACCCATACTGCCCATACACACCCTCCCCGGGGTAAGCCCTCAGCCTCCTATGTCTACAAACAGCAGTTCCTGGCTGGTTGGTGCCAAACAGAGGCAGCATCACCTTCTGTATCCTGCAGTGTCTTGTGGTTAAATAAACTTCTCATCAACCCAGTGCCTCAGTATTTTGCTATGGAATTGAAATGCTCAGCACAGCACTCCAGACTTCAGAGCTTGGGAAGAAAGAAATAAAAATTCCTCCTTCTTCCTGATTTCTGCTAAAAAAACAAAGCCTCAAGCAAGAAACAAGCAGTCAAAACAAACTTAAAAGAGTGTGAGACCGCTGTCTGGGATATATGGAGGAATGGAATAGCTGGTGCAAAGCCATTGGAGAAGGGCAAACAGAGCAGCTGATGCAGAGGGCAAAATGCAGAGGTGTGAAAAGCCCCTGTGGCAGACGCTGTGGGTAAGAGCTTTGCACAGAATAACTGATGCAGAGCCAGCCCCAGGACATGTACAGAAAGGAGGGACTGTTGGCTGGTGTGTGGTTGTGCAGAAAGTACACAGCAGCAAGCAGAGAGCAGG
Organism: Dryoscopus gambensis; assembly: GCA_013389985.1. Classification (NCBI taxonomy): domain Eukaryota; kingdom Metazoa; phylum Chordata; class Aves; order Passeriformes; family Malaconotidae; genus Dryoscopus; species Dryoscopus gambensis. The sequence continues at coordinate 18,297 of WEIT01024610.1, read as the reverse complement.
TGGTGCAGAAGAGCTGCCTTGCAGTGATTTTCTGTGTGAACACTGAGGTTATCCAGTAATTCATCTTTCTGCTGCCTTTTCAAGCCTTTTCAGATCTCCACAGGCCAGAAATTCCTGGAGCTGCAGCAAATACAACTGCTGGACCATGAGAGTGCTCTGGACAACACAGCAGCCACAGCCTGCAAATCACGAGCTTGCTGTTACACATAAGCAAGTTTAAAAGCTTGGCACACTCCGAGGCTCATGCACCTCTTGTGTCATGTCCAGTTCCTTCACAGGTACTGGATTCCCTGTAAGGGAGGGCATTCCCTTGTCTTTCCTTGTTTGCAAATAGGAAGTGCCTCTCTCTCTCTTCCCAGTGATGTTTTTTTAGCTGATATCAAACATATAAATGTGTTTAGAGCACTCATATAGTGGGGTGCAGAGACCTACAAGTAATCAGCCGTAGGAGCAGCTCTGTGGGGCTCAGGAGCGATGACAAAGTGTGTGCCACACCAACTACAGACTAAAAGCTCTCTCTCCATTACTGGCTCCTCTTGGGGACAGTCACTGGATTTTTGGGATGTTACCCGTCCTATACTGCTCTGAGGGTACAGAGTTATAAGACGCCATCCCTGCAGAAAAGGTTCTTCAAGTACCTGGCAGCTGTAAAGCAGTCTGGCCCAGAGTCATGCCCATCTAGTTATATAAAAGAAAGTAACAGACATACCTTCCTTTCTTTTTTTCCTAAGTATATGGTTATTTTCTTTCTACGTTGTGTTGTTTTCTTGTTTCCTACTCCACCCATACCTCATCTGCCTAACAGCCACAATCTCTGTTTATGAATGGTATTTTATTGTGCACGGTGTGTTTTGTATGGAACATTGAGCAAGTTGTCATGACCTTGCTCAGCTTCACAGCAGGCACAGGGGAGCAGGACAGGTGAGAGGGAGCTCCCCCACAGGGCTTAGTTTGGGTACGGTGGAGCAGCAACCACTGACAACCTTGCTGGGCTGCAGCATAGAAGCATCCTGAAACACTCATGTCTTTCTTACTATCACTGGTAGTCTCTCTTTCCTTATTTTGCTGATTAGGCCTTGCAGAAATAATGAGGTCAATGACCACTTTGACTTGAAAAAGCTGTAGCAGCCAGTCCAGTTCTGTTGAGAAATCAAGATCAAACTTTCTTTTCCTAAGAGACACAGCCAGTAACTGCTTATAACAGAGAGGCTGCCAGAATACTCTGTTTTAAAGAGATACCGACTGCCATTTTACTTTTTTTTTATCCAAGAAACAGAGATATTGAGTTTGGGTCATAAACTTAATGCTAACTGCTGGCATCAGAATACACTCACTCTATCTTTGAGTAATTACCCATTGCAGCTCTGGCCGATGTCAGAGGCACAAGTGAAAATTAATAAAGCCTACTCATATCTCAGCAGACAAGGGTCACAGCACAGCTGAAATGACACAGATGCTCCTGCAGCCAAAGGGAATGACAGTGCTTTCTTTCTAAAGGAACCTCAGCTGACCTTTGTTATGTCGAAGGGAAATCTGCTACAATGCAGCAGCACTTGCAGACCACTGGATGTGATGTGCAACTTCATCAAGGTTTCTGGAGACAGTTTATAAAAACTAGGAACTGCTGGTAGAATGCAACATGTTTTGATGAATAAGGAAATAGCTGTTCTCCCCCCACACAGTGACTTGATTAAAAGGCCAAGGTATTTTAAAGCACCAACAACAATGTTTTAAATTTTTAATACTAGTGTGTCACTTCCAGTCTCTCTCCAATATTGCTGTACTAGGAGTCCTTATGCAATTTATTTCAAAATTAGCAATTTGTTAACTGGAAGACAAAAAGCTTCTTTTACAGTAAAAGAAGCTAATCACTCTCTGAGTGAGTTTTTACCAACAATTTCTTGGCCAAAACCTGAAAAATTAGCAACACACTCACAGACACCATACAGACTGTAAAATGTGGGTACTAATGTGGGACACATGGATGGATAGGCTTGATGTTAGCCATGAGAGCATCCTGCATGCCACAGCTACCCTAAATTCAGAACACAAGTATGCTATTTGCAAGCCTGGATGCCAAGGCTGTATCTTAACATAAAAGAATTGGAATATTCAACAGGTACAACTGAACATCTTTTGTCAGTGGGGTGAAAATAGCTCTTTGTTTAGTGACAGCAGAGGGGCAAAGCCATCATTACAGGCACATCACATTTCCGTGATGGAAAGAAACACTATTCATTTTTAAGAGGAAGATACCCCATCCACCTTTGAATTGTGTGTAGCTGCAGTCCCAGTCAGCAAGGAGGGAATAGATTGCTCTTTTCTGCATGTCTGGCATTGTACAAACCCGAAGATGCAAGGCTTGTCACACATAAGTGAGTTGGTATAACCAGAAAGTCTAGGCATGATGGCAGCCTCAAGGGAACTGCTCCGAAGGTTAATTCCTTTTTGCATCAGTGTAACAAAGACATGAGAAACAGGTCCAGAAAGCACAGCTTGCTGTGGAATATGCTCCAGATAGAAAAGTTCCTCTGCCTCTTTGGAAACTGAACCAATATTCACTAAGGGAGAAGATACTTGTTTAGAGTTTAGGGTACATAGAAGATCTGGATTTAGCTCTTAGCAATTCCTCTCTCCCAGGTTTATTACACAGAAGTCTCACATGCTCTAGCTGTAACACAGGGTTACTGATACTTCCTTTCTGCTTCTCATCACATACAGGGAGCACTGAGGCCAGCAGGATCCCAACTCGATGCTCTTAGTGACATCAAAGCAAAATTCATAAATATGGAAAAAACCAGTGTAAATAAATGACTTGTGTGCAAAGTGTTTCTAAACATAGTCTAAATAAGGGAAGAATAATTATATCATAGGGATGAAAAGGGTTTTCATAACATCAGGGCCCAATTTTCTGTAAGAAAATTTTCTCTTGGGAGAGGCTATTCCAGTCAGACAGAAGAAGCAGGGAAGACATACTTGTTTAAAAAAAAGGTTTACATCAATACATTATTTGTGTAAACTTTAATCTCCTTACAGTAGAAACATACCCAGTCAAAGCCAAAAGTAGTGTAACAATTTTACAGCAAAGCTTACCAGTAAAATGCAAAACAAGTTTGTATCAAATTCTTAAAAAACTGTGCACTTTCTCAAACTTAACTTTGTTCAGCACATCATTTTGATTTATATATAAGGCATTAATTCTATAAGAATCATTTACTATATTCCAAAAATCGCATGACCTAGGTGTAACACTCTATAGCCTGATACCATTTTTGTTCCTTTCAATATTTGCAGATTTCATCTACCTGCATGGACGTGAAGCACAGAAGCACTAAGAACAAATATAAGCTTTGCCAATAATAGGTTCACATTGCAAAGGTTACATTAAAAAAAAAAAAAAAAGCTCAATTTTGCATTGCAGTAGCTTGGGCCTGCTGCAGCCATGACTGGAGTTTAAGAATAATTCCCCCTTTCATATACTTCCCCAAAATTTGTTCATTGTATTTTGGGTGTTCACTTCCAGTAGTACTTTGATCTTTCAAAATGCAGAACTGAGTCTGCTCTGAATCTGCAGGTATGGGAAGTGGGACCCATTTCTATCAGATACCCAAAATTTGTTTTTCTCCTCCTCCCCAGAACACAGTTCTTAAGTTTCTTTGAAATTTAAATCTTCTGTAAATGGCATCTTTGAAGTCATTCTAGCTACTATGTACAGAAATGGCTCAGGCAATTAAGTTAGTCCACCTTGTCATTAGTCAACAGGAAGTATAATTACTGTAGCTGTAAAGGAGGTATCTAGTGTTCCAGAATAAGTGAGTTTAATTATGGTGAGAGCTTCCTCAATTCTATTTACATGACAACTTCAGGCTCAATGTTAAATAGCAAGTCATCATTTCCTCTTCGAACTTCAAGTAGTAGAGGTGATTCATTCATCACAGCCTCTTGCAGGTCACTGGAAGTCATCAAAGGACGCCCATTGACTTTCACAATGATATCTCCGTCTTGGATCCCTCCTCTGCAAAGACAAGAAAACGGCAGTAAGGATGCATTCTATGCAGAGGAAAAGCACAAAGCCTATTCACAACCCCTTTGGCAGATGTGGTAAATTTTTAATTGCTTTAGTTTCCACTGAAGGGAAATTCCACCCTTCTGACTGTGAAAGAATAAAAGGTAGCACTCACTAAATGCAAAATAAGGCTTGGGTTTTTCACTGAAGATTTTCTTCATAAACAGCAAAAACAATGAGTCTAGATTGCTCTTTGTCTTCTACAAAACTACAGCAAATGGGAGGCAGAAAAGACTTTTATCCATTATTGACTCACTTCACTTCATCCCTTTGAAAGATCATGTTTTTATGTCACCAGTATGTATTTCAGGCACTGGAAATGAAACCCTTCTCAAAATTTCAAGACAAGTGAAACACACCAGGTAAAGTATTGGGAAATTATTTCTCTCTTGCTGCTCAAACGCAATCCAGAATAGCCGCATTTATTACTTTTGCTTTTCCTAAAATCATTTTCAGAAATACTTCATTTATTTTGCAACTGTTCCATAAAATAGCCTCTTCCTGTTAGATTAAGCACTGTCTCAGAAAACAGCTCTGACAGTGCCTTTTGTGAATCCTATCCTGTTTCTTGTTTAACCTTAATCCAAGTTTCTGTTTATTAATATTCAACATACTTCACAAAACCCCTCAAATTTGTTCATTGTATTTGAGGTGTTCTTTATATTTACACACTGTTAGTGTTTCATAATGTCATTAAAGGAGGTTGTAGTGAGGTGGGTGGCAGTGTCTTTTATGAAGTAACAAGTGACAGGACAAGAAGAAATGGCCTTAAGTTGTACAAGGAGAGATTTAGATTGGATAAAAGGAAAAATTCCTTCATAGAAAGGGTTTTCAAACACTGCAAGAGGTTGCCCAGCAAAGTGGTGGTGTCACCATCCCTGGAGGTATTTAAAAGATGGGTAGAAGTGGCACTTAGGGACAGGGTTTACTGGTGGCCTTTGCAGACGGGTTAATGATTGGACTTGATGACCTTAACAGCCATTTCCAACTTGAATGATTCCACGATTTAAATAGTTCTGATATAGAAATGCTCCACTTTTGTAGTTGTAAGCAGAATCTTAGCACAAACATTTTAAACCTAAACGCACAATTTTTAATTGTTTACAAATCAAGCCTGGTATGAGAAATTACTTGAATATAAAAAGAAACATTACCTACTAGTACCTCTTTGGAGATTTATTTGTTGTGTAGAAAATAACATTCTCTACCTACCTATGAGAAGGTGAGTTTGGAACAACTTCGTGTACATAAATTCCACTTCTGACATCAGGAAAATCAGCATTATTGTGCTTCAGTTCTTCCACCAAGCTAAAAGAAGAACAAAGTTATACATAATTTGATTGCACTACAAAAGCAGAAGCATTCAAATATTTTTATTTATTTAAACTTTTTGTGACAAAAAATAAAAGAATTAACAATTAATTGTTTCCCTGTTGTTCTGTGATGAAAATGTAGAGGATTTGAACTTGGATTATATAAAATAGGTATAATATAGGTATAATATATAATACAGGTATAAAATACCTATATTTTAATAGAGGCAAAACTACTTCCCTGTGAAAAACATGCTAAACTTAATGGTCTTGTACACCTTCTGCAAGAATCTGACTTCAGCTCAGAGTAGCAGTAGCAGAGAGGGTCCTGCACATGAGCACAAGGTCAGGAGCACTCTCTGTCCCAAGTGCTGTACAGGGAAAAAAGATATTTCTGCCCAAAGAATTAATGCTGGTGACAGGAAAGAAATTTGTTAAGTTTTTTTTTGCTTGTTTTATTTTGCAAGTCATTCTTAATTTGTATTTATCTAGAACAACAGAGCTTTTGATAACTTCAGCCAGCAGATAGATCAGAACCAGAAACTTTAGTTTCCTCAAGTTTGCTTCAGGAATTATTTGTGTGTCACTTGTGCATCAGTTTCTAAAGAAAGAAGACAGGAGCCCACTGTAAAATAGAGGCTCTACAAACATCTGATTTCAGAGATGATGTCATCATTTCAGGTCTGTGTACAGTGTGGGTTAGAATCATTTCTAGAAAGAAAAGATTTTAAACCAAAGATGGATTAATTAGCTATCTGCCATGAAAAACTGGGGTCCCACAGATGGAAAACAAGCCAAAATGGCTGCACACACTGTCTTCATTTGATTTTGTACTGAGGAAGCTAACAATTGAATAATTAAAGCAAACACACCAAGGGAAGTAGTCTTTTCCTAAAAATAGGCCTGCAGGCATCTTACATGGCTTCATTAGATGCTATAAAAGCAGTAAAATCTCACATCGTGTACACAATTATACAGAGGAACATTCCAAATTTCTCTCCATCAGTGATGTTAATGCCATTACACTGATTCATTCCAGCTGAGGATCTGACCCTTCAGGGAGGACTGCAAGAGTGTAACTCAATAAAAAAAGACGACTTTACTACAACCTCAGCTGGAAATTGTCTTGTTTAATTTTGCAGTCTGATGCCACATTGGAAACATGCCTACTGCTGAGAAAGAACATCAGCATAGCGCCCTCATTTATTATCCAAGAATATGTCTGGGTGACAGCAAGACACAAAGCAATGTAAGAGGGAAAAGGCAGTAAAGAGCCAGAGGAGGGTGTGTGTCCATATTCTGGCTTTGTTAACATAGAGGCACAAAGCTTAATTTGGCACTTTAGCATCTCTTTCTAGTTAATGGTTAGGAACCAAATCTCACATCAGATAACCTCCACTGGCACTGATAAAAAAGTACCACCAAACCCTCCACCAGCTGATCTGTCATTGAAACTCATAGTCACGTGAAAGCAGCAATCTGTTTAAATGTCACCTAAAACCTGGTGTAACTCCAGATGTGCTTGCAAAGAACCAAAATCTGTGTTCAGGCTCTTCCTGATTTCCCTCAGCTATCAGCAGGATATCCACCACTATCAGCATACAGAGAAAGTCCAGGTCTCAGAACTGTGGCAGGGCATATCACCCCTCTCCCCACCACAGGTGGCCGGCGCAGATAGGAGAGATAATGCAGGTGGGCAAGGCCCAGCAGGTATCATCTCCTGGCGCCAAAAGGTCTGCCAGCTTAACACATGTGGGAAGAGACAAAAGACATAGGTGACTAAAAGGCCTGTTTTTACTATAAAGGTACTACAGTGTATCACAGAGGCAGAAGTCTCTTACACACTCCTTCGGAACGTGCAAGACAATTTCTTCCCAAAGCCTAGATGCAACTTCGTGGTTACTTTGCCGGAAACTGAGGGAAAGGATTTTGATTTGTGCCCCTTCAACAGTTTGGTGGTAAGAAACATTGGATTCTAAGTTATACTATTTCTTAGCTAGCTGAAAAGTTTTTGGTACCTTTAACCCCACATGCATAGAACTAGTATTCCCTTTTGTCTTATTCCTGTGTTGTAATAGTCTGTTTTAAGTCTTATGTTTGTTAGTTTTATGTCTATTAATAAATAATTAATTCTATAATAGACCAACTCAGCCATCATTAAAGAACTTGTGAATGGTAGTGGATTTTGGGGTGCTGGCCACCTCAATAATGTGACTGCCTGCTGCCAGAGGTCTGGGCAAAAGGCAAGGACTGATTTAAACCCACATCATCCATTCATAACAAGAACATAGATTTCACCAATATCATTAAAGTGCCTGCAGATTTCCTAGAAGCCAGTGCCCACTTCTGGATCTCTGGAGATTTCCAACAAAAGCTGAATGAAGTTCTGAACAACTACTGACCATATCTTGTGTGCGTGATGATACAATTACCTTTCTAAGATACTTACGCTGGTGTTATTGTCAGCATTCTGATGCCAATAAAACGTTTCTTCCCATCTGAAAGGAACACAAAGGATGTTTAAGAAATTTAGACAAACACTGACAAAAATAACTGCTCTGATGACCCAAAGCACCTGAAAATTATAACAGAATGCATCATATTTTAATAAACTCAACAAAATCAGACACATCTACACTGAGGTTATTTTTTAAATTTTGATTAGCCTTGGTGTACAGAATGGCAATCCCTCTCCCTGCCATGAAGGGTAAGAGAGAAAGCTCATTTATACTCCGTAAGAGTTTTTTCCTTCAGGAAATTGCTGTGATCTAGTATCACATGAATTCAGTAAATGGAAAATTTCATTAGCACCTACCATTTAATCTGAGACTGGTCAAGACAATTTAATCATATGATGTTCTCATTAAAATGTAGAAGTGGGATCTAAACCAATTTTAATTTCCACCTTTCAGAGAAAGGGCAATCAAAAGACTCACACTGATTGTCATGAAAGTGGCTTGTTATTTCTACCCCAAAGAATAAAGAGCAAATTTAAAAAAAAAAAAACCAAAACATGTAGACCTTTGCCAAAATGATCACAAAAATACTCAGAGGGCTGGAGCACCTCTGCTATGAAGATGGGCTGAGGGAGGTGGGGTTGTTCAGCCTGGAGAAGAGAAGACTCCAGGGACACCTTAATGAAGTCTTTCAGTATTTAAAGGGGGCTTATAAGACAGGACAAAGTGTAATGATTTTAAACTAAAAGAGGGTAGATTGGCAGTAGGTATCAGAAAGATTTTTTTATTATGAGAATGGTAAAACATTGGAACATGCTGCCCAGAGAAGTGGTAGATGCCCCAACTCTCAAGGTCAGGCTGGATAGGGCTGCGAGAAACCTGATTTAGTGAAAGGTGTCCCTCGTCAGTGCAGGGGGGTTGGACTAGATGACCTTTAAAGTCCCTTCCAATAGAAACTATTCAATAATTCTATGATTCGCCAGGACTCTCTTGAATTTTAAATGGTGAGAAGTCACTCCTTTAGGAAGAACACCACATTTCCGCAGTTGGCTTTTAGTAAGTCATGATATTGCACAGCTGTCTTGTGAAAAAAATGCAGTTTGATGACTTCCTGAAGTGAGTGCTGCAGTACTCAGTTACATCCGGCATGAAACAGTATTTCCCCTTACTTGTTCCAGCACAACTACTTCGCAAGATCTCTGAGTTTCTCCAGGTTCTCATATGAGGAAAAATGAGATGTACACAGTTTTCTCTAGCTCTTATTCTTTCCAAGAAAAATTCTCCCAAGTAAAGGATTTAGTTCTGAATCTTATGCATGTCCAATATTCCCACTGGGGTCACTGAACATGTTGACTACTAAACATTGGATTTACTACACTCTGAGCAATCTTGAATCCATAACTATCATCCCTGCTTTGCCCTGAAATGTTTGGCTCTCCTCTATTTTAAAGTAAAACTAATAAGATCAAAATCAGCTATGGTAAGAGTGTCAAGAAGTTCGATTGCTCAAATCTGAGGTCTGAAGAGCATGGGCATAACCATGAACTAGCTCATAGTGCTTCTCCAGTCTGCATGGCAGAAATGTAGTTTTTCACTTTTTAAAAATACTCAGATATGATAATTCTCCCCCCTGAACATAATCCCCTTGTCCATGCAATGCGGACAGTTAAATAATGAAATTCCCTTCATGAGGCACATCAGTGACAGACTGGTGACAGTTTTCTGTTTGCATTAAACAATTGCTGCTGGTCATGACCTGTGTGAAGCACAAAGATACTCTGAAGCACGAGTTAGGAATGTTCACATGAATGAAAAACCAAAACGAAAGAAGGGACGAAAGAAATTGACTTGGAAGAAATAAAACAGCAAGAATGAAATACCACAGGAGAAATGACACTGGTGATAAAGGAAATTATCTCCCCAGTGGCTAATGATAAATGTCAACATAAAGCTTTAGGGAAGAAATAAATCTTGTAACTATAGACTTATTCCTAACCAAAATTCTAATTCTACCTTCAACTTTGGGCAGGTTGGGGTTATTATTTCACTCCTGTTCAGGCACTGAAATTCAAAAAGGCCTTCTGCCCTCTCTCTGTAGTAAGTTTGCCATGCTGCAAACAGCAATTCATACTACAAAAGTATCAGGCTATTGTATAAAGTAAAACTAAAAACTATGAGCCATGGGTTACTTTAGCAACAGAGTAGACACTCTGCTTTCCCCTCTCCAGACACTTTGTGTGTCAGAATAGAAGTTAA
>WEIT01024609.1:36578-65444 GCA_013389985.1 Dryoscopus gambensis | reverse complement strand
CGCAGCCCCTGCGGCGGGGGCAGGACGGGGCCCGGCAGGCGCGGCCCCGCGGCGGACCGGGCTGCAGCTCCACTCCAGCCTTCCCCCGGCACCTGCCAGTGCTGCCCATGGCAAGAGACATCGGAGCCACCTCTCCTGCCTCCAGTGCATCCACTCATGGGCGTGAGTGGAAGGCAGGAGATACACGCAGGCCTTCCTCGGAGCTGGTCTTCCCTGCCTTCTCCATCCTTCGAAGGATACCTATATACCATTCCCTGATCCCAGCCAAGGAGTGACACCAACATTTCCTTCGTTCTCTACGTGTGGTGTCCTCTGCAATTCATTTCTAGCTACAAAGGAAGCTTTGTTAGTAACTGTTGTTACTGAAGGTGAGAAATGTGTCAAAACTTTCCTCAAAAACAATGAGGTGACCTTCACTAGGTCCAGTGATGCAGTCATTAGTGATGTCATTAGAAAATGTCTGTACGGTTTGTTTCTCCAAGCTGTGGTGAGGAGTCTGGATAGTATTAATTGTGTTTCCATTTTGGACTGTTAGCTGAGCCCCTGAGAATTACCACAGTGTCTGGAAAGACAGATAGCTTGCCATCATTGCAAGGCATTCTGAACTCAATGGAGATATTTCTCCTTTTTGTGTTTTTTCCAGGAAATTTATACCCATCTGCTCAGTTCAGCAGCAGGAGGCCTTAGACAAGAAGAGACTGTTTTCTTCATGAGTCTACTATTTTTCTTTCCAGATAGGTAAAAATGAGGGATATATCTAAATATATCTTACTGCAGTGTGATATCATTTTTGACAATGAGAATAGGGAATCGAAGTCAATGGCTGTGAAACTGGTTTTGTCAAAAAGACATATAATGAAATATAAACTGGGACACTTTCAATGTCCCACATGCTTTAATATTGTACAGATGCTGCCAAAACAACATGAATTTCTAAAAACCGCAAACAACCTCTCTCATACCCAACTTCAAGGACCTTCTAAACCTAAGATTAGTAAAGAATGTTTCCATTTGTTTTGTCAGAAAAGAACTAAAGAAATTCCCATTAATGTTTCTGTATTTTCTGCAAGTGCTTTAGTTTGATATCAGAATCTGGATTTGTGCCAGTGAGGGAAAGCCAAAAATGAAAGTTCAGGAAATCTTTTTTTCTGGCCTAATGCAAATACAACCATGAAGAAATTCTTCAATGAACAGTAAAAATGCTTACTTTTAATAGCCTAAGGTGTTAACAGTAACACCAAAAGGAAAAATGTGTTTGTCTTCTAAAGATACTATGTTTAGTTAGACATTGCTCTTTTACTTTTGTTCTTCTAGTTGCTAAAACAACACAAGCCAGCCTGCTCCTGGTCAGGACATTTTCCATAATGTTCCGCACTTTGATGCCTGACCTCCCATCTTTACAAATTTAACAGCCCTGTTACTTTGTGCGGAGTTCCTTTCATAGGGTGTCATTAATCAATTTTCAGGAGTTGTTTGAAGGTCAGTAGAAAGAAGTCTGCACACCACAATCACCAAGTATAATGTTGATCCAGTATGGTATATCCTGACTTCCAGACTGAGCTGTTTCCTTCAGCCTTTTCCTCCTTGTCTGCCAAGGAATTTCTCCCTTTTAAGAGGAAGTAACTAAAATAGTGCTGTTCAAGACAAGACTCAGGCCAAATGCATCCCCAGACAAAGTGGGAGCTAAATGCAATAGGACTTTGAATGATGATGCAAGGCAAACTTCACAGGGAAGTAACATTAAATAAATCTGTGCTTACTGGTATTCTTGGCAACAGGCTGTATTTCTGAGCCTATTGTATTTCTAGCTATGGATGGAGAGACAGCTAATGAACCTGCTTGGCTTCCAGTATGGATGTTGTTACTGCAATGTTAGCATATGAAGAAGGATGCTTAAAAATAATGGGGGCCTCTCTGGTAATGAAAAAATGCAGATGAACTGAATCATTCACTCTTTGCCAGGGCAGTGACTGTTGTGTTTTAAAGAAAAATAGTGTTTTCTGTATTTTCAGGAAATCTTTCCTAACATTTGAAGAATAGAAGAAAAGCAAACAGAAATGTCTTGTTGCAGCTCCCCAAGATATTTAACTAACTGCACCATATGTGATACTAACCTGGCTTAAATTTTAATATTGATGTTTGTCTTTAGATTTTGATGGTGCACTTCAGTAGAGAGATGTTGTCTTAAGATAAAACATGGCCTTTTCCCATGCAGTTCATAATCTAATGATGGAAACACCAGGTCCTGGCAGTACAGAATGTAGGCATGATACAATAGGTTTGAATATTGCATACAGAAAGAAATGCATACAGCAGTAGAGGGGATGGTCCTTTAAAAATCTTGTGTGTGTGTGTGTGTAATTTATTATGACTTGAGAATGTCTGAAAAAGAGCAAGAGAGCTTCAGTTTAGGAAGGATGAAGCACTGTTCATTTAGAATCTATGTGTGTTATGTATAGACAAAAAAGTCCCTCCCGACCTCACTAAACTCAATGGACTCTTCAGATTATTACAATATTTCTGTCTTTCAGGTGATCCAAAATTAGCATGCAAGTAGAATTATTCTTAGGGATAAGTTGAAGTTTAAATAAAATTTAGAACTGCAACTCTTAAGTATTAGGAAAAAAGAACAGATCATTCAGCTTTCTTGCCTGTTTCTCTTGGACTGGTTCTCTAAATTTATCCAGTTCCAGCTAACCTTAATATGAACATAAATGAATTCAAAGATTGTAAATGGAGAACTTCTACTGTAAAATAAGGCTCATGTCAACTGTGTCAACTTCTGTTCGAAGCAGAGAGGCTGCTCTGCTGACAACAGAGCTGTCAGAACACTACCGAATGCTCCAGTGGTGTGTCTGGCCACCAATCTGCATGTATCTGATCACCTCTCAGGCAGACCCAGTACAGAGGCTTCTCATAAGTAAAGCATATTTGTTCCTTTTGAAGATAAACACAGGAGCTTTTCCTTCTGGTCACCAAGTTACAGACTATTTTTGGACGAGAATGCTGTTGCTTGCAATCCCCTGCTGTATTTGTGAGACTTGCTAATGACCATGGTGCCTGCGCATGTAAACAGGCACAAATCACAATATGTTTGCTCCCTCTTGACATGAGGCTATGAACACATCCGCTCATTCCTGCCACAGAAAGAACCTTGATCCATACCAAAAGCCATTTCTAAGAGAAGTTAGTACAGAGCAAAACCACGAGGATGAGTATTTCTCACTGCATGTAGCAGCTGTATAGAGACATGTCTCTACCAAAATGCTAATATTTTGTTTGATTGAAAAAACACAGCACTGGAAACTCATACAGTTAAACTATACAATAATATAACTATAAATACAACCACATCCTTCTGAAGAGTCCTCAAAGAAAGAAGGTAAAGTTTCTGTGCCTAATTTATATTGAAAGCATCGTGTGTTTCTTAGAACCAAATAAATAGCATTAGAAAGCTTAAATTTAAGACCCTGAAGTGCAATCCATGAGAAATCTCCCTTGTAGATTAGATATTCCTCAGCTATTTATTACTTTTTAAGCACTGAGTAATGCAAGTATCACATTTTGTTTGGGCTTGTCATTTTAGAATTATCTGTGTAAGAACTTGGGATGGGCATGTTTAATTTGCAGCAAGATATTTGCAGTTACTACTTGTAAACTGTTTTATGCTAGAAGCTAGATGAAAAAAAAGTTCCCAAGAACTAACTGTGCTAAGAGAAACTACTGTACTCACAAAAGTGGACTTCCAGGAAGACTACTGATGGTTGGAGGAGTAAAGCCAGATAATCATCAATTTGTAAGTTTGGTTTGGTTTGGTTTGGTTTTTAAGTATTGGATTTGCAAATAAACAATAGTATTTGCATCCAGCTATCATTCTGCGTGTTATTTGTAGTGTAGCTTCTTCACTGCTTTTTGATCATTACTCAGTTAAACTGTAAATGTTTTTAGTGAGTTAGAAAGAGTTTTGCTTTCTGGTGCAGAGAACCTGGATTAACAAACTGTTCAGCCAGCAGGCGACTGAGAGGAATTTGAGATAGCTCTCACTGCTTCTTTTATATTTTGAACATATGGGGGCTTTCCTATTATTTTTATATTTCCCCTTAAATTTAATGATTTTCCTGGGCTCTGCGGATCCCTTGTCCCATGAGGCTGATAGAAATGCTGGTATATTTGGGTCCTCTTTCAATGAATAGTAGCCGTTATTTGGTGTTAAATTTTACAATTTAACAAGCACAGTGTACATGCAGCAGATCTCCAGGGAAATCAGCTATGAGTGTGTGCCAGCAGACTGTTCACTTCACCTGGCAAAAAAGGGCTGTTTGAGTCTACTACTTTTTTTTTTTTTTTTAAACTACCTGGTCTGGATTTACTGGGGGAAAAAAAAAGCTTGTTCAGATGTTATAATTAGCTGCTTAATAACTGCAGGCTCCTTACCAGCAGGACGGCAGGAACAGAACTGGAAAATGCTGTCATGACTGTTCTAAAATCATCTGGTTGCCCCTTGAAGACATTTCTGCTGAGTGCTGGCCTGAGCAGTGTCTTTGCTGCCTTCTCTGTGTACTAAGAGGGTAAACATGCCTGCTTTAAAAAAAAAAAAAAAAATCAGAGTTTTGTGTTGCTATCCACGTGATTCTCAGAAATGGTGAAATACCTGAGTGAGCTTTAACTTGTCCATGTCAGGTACCAATATCTGGGAAATGCAGCAATCTGGAGTTCAGGAGCTTGACATCTGATTCAGTGTCCAGCACCATGGACTGTTTTTTAACTAAGCTGACCCTCTCATACTTTGCTCCAACTGTAACTTATGGCTGTTTTATGGAAGTTTGAGCTCACTGAACCCAGTGTGCAGCCTCTGAGCCTGAGCTGGTCCTTCTGGACTTGTGCTTCCTGCTTGCTGAAGTGGTTTACTTGTTCCAGATTTGAGCCATGGAGAAACCCAAAACATGAACCTTGTGGATGATAAAGGACTTAATGTTTGATAGAGAGCTTGAGTCCCAAGAAATCACAGCAAAAGAGATGTAACTGGAGACAGTTTGCTAGCTGGGACATGCTGCAACACCACTGTTGCTTGTTTAGCTTAAAAATGTCACTCAGCTAATTAGTTCAGTGAACCATAGAATCAGAGAATGGCTTGGGTTGGAGGGGGCCCTAAAGATCATTGAATTCTAACCCCCCTGTCATGGGCAGGGACACCTTTCACTAGACCGGGTTGCTCAGAGCCCCCATCAAACCTCGCCTTGAACACTTGCAGGTGTGGGGCATCCACAGCTTCTCTGGGCAATCTTTGTCAGCGTCTTACCATGCCCACAGTAAAGAATTTCTTCCTAATACCTAATCAAACAAAACCCTCTTTTAGCTTAAAGCCATTACCCCTTGTCCTGTAAGAAGTCGCTCTCCAGCCTTCTTGTAGGACCATTTATGTACTGGAAGGTACAATAAGGTGTCCCCACAGCATTCTTTTCTCCATGCTGAACAACCCCAACTCTTTCAGCCTATGAAGCTTTTCAAAATGTTGTCTGTGAGATTACTATCATTACAGTGCTAACACAAATAGCCCACATTCCAAGTTCTTGGGAGCAGAGAAGAAATCTCAGCATGGGGCCAAGTCTGGACCTGATAGAAACTGTGGAGATAAACCCTTGACATTAAAATCAGGGATTTTTAATGCCTAGTTTTCAATGTGATTTTCACTTCTCTGCCCCATTCTGCATAGCTTGCTTAGCATAACCGTCTGTCTGCTCAATTCCCCTCCAGGCAGTTGGTGAAAAAGCAGACGGCTGAACATTACAGGTGCTCCTTGTAAACTGAGGCTATTACAGTACAGAGCCTCATGAAGCATGGACAGGCTGCATTCCAGCTGTGCTTCAGGGATGAGGGGAACTTGCCATGCAGCTGTGCAGAGGAATTAGTAACTGCATTCAAGCACAGCAGCATCAATCATGAAAAATCAATGCTTGCTCCTCCCCTCAGAGCTGCAAAGTGCCAGGGGCCAGCTGCCCTCGGAGAGAGTTGATAAACACATCTGAGGAAATGTCAGACTGGTTCAGGCAAACCTAATACTCCGAAACCACTACTGACAGAAGCCTGTATCATCCAGCCTTCAGTGATGCTGCTGTAACAGCTGAAAGCCTCTGATCCAGCATGTCTTTTATCCATTCTTCCATCCTGCCCTGGGCTTTCCACACATCCTTGCTCTCTTGGCTTCATGCTGCTTTGACCCTTCATTTGCATTTATCTCTTACTGTTTTAATCTGCTTTTTAAAAGCCAGTCTTTAATTTGTATTTCTTTGTTGCTTTATCCCACTACAAAAGCCCTTAGATATGCTTTTTCAAAACACTCTCACAGACAAGTTCGCCTTTTTTTAAATGCCTCCCCAAAAGGAGATGGATTTTCCTGTGATGATTTTTCATTTCCTTTTTTCTTCAAAATATTTATATTCCACTACTCCAGCATTTCCAATGCCATTTCATATTTGGCTTGGCGTTTGTGCTTCCTCAGGGTTTCAATTTCCTTTTGGCTAAGAAAGAGAACCTAGGTGAAGGTGTAATGCAGCTGGACAATTAGCCACTAAAAGTAGTTTGCTAAAGGTCTGGGCAATACAGAGACCACTATAAATATCAGATTTGCAGATGGTGTGGATTCAGGCTGAGTAGTGTGCTTAATCCTCAGTGCTCTGCTGAACGATTCACTAAGGCTGTGTTTTAATAAACATTCCTAAACCAGATATATTCTCCTGCTATCCATAATCCCCAAACTTTCAGTTGTCCACCATGGCCTACAGAATTTAAATAAATAAATAGAATTTATTTAATTTTATAATAAATTTTATAATATAATATATAAAGAATATAATATAATATGTAATATAGAATATAGAAATATAATAAAGAAATAAAATCCTAAAATAAGTTTATGGTGACATCTCTATTGTTTTGTCTCATAAAAATTATGTCATTTTTTCTTAAGTCAAAACAACATCAGCATCAGTTATGTAATAGTAGTTGAATTAGAGGGTAGTAAAATTAAAGTGCAGTGGAACTTAGTAACTAGGATTTGAGATCTGTTTTGTTCAGCAGTGCCTCTTGGTTAATTTCATTCAAATGAAGGCAATGACAATTCACTTACACTTTGTGTTCTGTGGCAGCATGCTCAGTCAGCATTTAACTCATACCTGCCTCAGAACTTCCACTGACATCAATCTGAGGAAAGGTTGGCCAGATGCTAAGTAAGGACTCCAGCATTTAGCTCTCAGTGGTGACAAGTCCATTAGTGCATGTGTAAGTGTTGTGTGGATAGAGCCGTACTGACACAAAATGTCAGTGAAGTGCAGGACTAAGGGCAGGAACAAGACTAAGAGCAGGAATTACACTGTAATTCTACCGTGGCTTTACACAAGCTTGATCTTTAAGGGCAAGCTAAAAGTTACTGCTTTTTAGCTTGTGACATCAGAGTGGCAAGTGACAAATTTCTGTTCTAGACAGACTGCTCATCTTTGCTTATCACATGCACTGAATTTCTGAAGTGTGGTTTTGTCAAAGCTGCAGATGATTTCTAAAATTGTTTGGATTCCTCAAATAAAGATCTCAAATAAAAATTATTTAATTAGTGAAACTGTTAGTTGGGGGATTTTTTAAAGCAAGCTTATTTTATGATTCTTAATTAATTCATTACCTTTTCATGCACAGTCATTCCTGCTTCACTTAACATTGCCTCTCAACTTCCTCTAATGTTTAGGTGTGTCCAAAAAAACCCACCCCAAAATCCCTGACAACATTTATTTTCCTCCATTTTCTGATCCTACAGTGTGAAATTGTGTTTTCTAATGCTAGCCAGAAGTTTTTGTCCTGAAGGAAGCATGAAGTTTCTGATACATGAGAGTTAGCATCAAAGAATTTTGTGATAGGAAGGAGTGGTAGTAAGAAGAAAGGGAAAACAAAACCTTGCAATGTGTTTGCCCAAACCAGTTTTTTTTTTCTTTCCCTGAGGCGTCCAAAGCCCAATAACACTGCAAGGTGCCACCTAATGCAAAGATCAAACATATTATCTTGATAAGGCTTACCTATTGAAAAAATTACTGAAGGATCTAATTACAGTGATTGTTAGCTGCATTCCAGGTTATCTGTGACAATAAAATTATTATCAGTTAAGCTTTAAAAAGCCAGTCAACTAATTAGTTCAGGAGAGCTATTCAAAACACTGTCCTTGAAGTTATTAGAATTAAATTCCTAACACGCATAGCGCTCATTTCAAACTTAAATTCTAGAATAGCTTACTCCACACAAACTGGCAAATGCCAGGACCTTGCAGTGTAGTAAAGAGTAGTCCAGAGCCCTCTTGCCCTAAAGTTGATGAAAGAGTTCATTGTAATTTTAGCCAGTCACAAGAGGCAACTGAGATTGGGTGGACAAAGAGAAAGTGCTAGAGAGGAGTGACTGATGTGTCTATTAAATCCAGACATCAGACACACATTCACACTGATACATTTCTGAGCTGCATGTCTCCCCTAATGAGGTCTCAGCAGTGCTGTCATCAATAGTGAAGTCTGTAGTGCCTCGGGGGCTGCATCTCTCTATTGCCTTGTCATTCAGTCAGTACAGAGCACAGTGGAAAAAAGCTACCTGTCACCTTTATCAACTTAGCCTGTGGTACAAGTACTCACAAACTGTTTTTACATTAGCACTTCTGTCATTGCTATCAGCAAATGAGGGAGAAGACACCAGAGAAGATTTCTTCAGAATGCTAGAAGTGGACAAAACCAGAGGCTTATTTTACCCTTTCCCCTTGACCTCTTGACTGCTTTCTAATATCTTTCTGCTGAGCTACTGCCTCTTCTGGTGCAGTTCCTTTCTAAGAACGGTTTTGACTGCACAATAATCTGGCATAGAAATTTTAGACTTCTGTCATTATTATTCTTCCCCTCTGAGCCCCACAGAACAAATTATATTTTATGTGAAGTTGTTTTGGTAATGTAGGTGGTACTGCTTTGATGGGGGATGCAGAAGTAAGTTTGGTACAACATCTTGCTGTTGACTCAAATGTAGTGAATACTGGCTATAGTTTGGACTCATGATGAAGATTATTCCTTTCCCTGCTCTTCACCCTTATCAAGCTGAGAGCAGGAATCTAAGAAGCCAAAGATGTCAGAACACTTGCTCTTTGACATGGGAATTTGGAATCATGGAATCTTAGAATCATAGAGTATGCTGAATTGGAAGAGACCCATCAGGACCATCAAGTTCAACTCCTGGCCTTGCATAGGATGCCCCAAGAGTCACACCATGCGCCTGAGAGCATTTTCCACATGCCTCTTGAACTCTGTCAGGCTTGGGGTTGTCACCACTTCTCTGGGGATCCTGTTCCAGTGTCCAGCCACCCTCTGGGTGTAACACTTTTTCCTGATATCCAACCTAAACTCCCCCCAGCTCAGTTTCATGCTGTTTCCTCGAGTCCTTCACTGGTCACCACCACAGAGAACAGATCTGTGTCTGCCCCTCCTTTTCCCCTCATGAGGAAGTTCTAGACTGCAATGGTGTCTCCCCTCAGTCTCCTCTTCTCCAGGCTGAACAGGCCAAGTGACCTCAGCTGCTCTTCACATGGCTTCCCCTCAAGGTCCTTCACCATCCTCATGGCCCTCCTTTGGATGCTCTCCAATAACTTAATGTCTTTCTTATATTGTGGTGTCCAAAACTGCACACAGGACTTGAGGAAAGTATCTGCCATTACCCTTTTGTCTTAACTCATTGTTAATTACAGGCATTCTGCCTTTGTGTTGTTTGTGTTTGGATGAAATCTTGCCCCTTTTTTTGGAGTGTCCCCTGTAGACAAGCCCTTAGGTGACTCCTGCTAATAACCTAATTTCTGTGACTCTGCAAAGGCCCCAAGCAGAACCTATAGATCAGTTTCTACTTGAAGTTAGATCCAATAAGGTAAGTTATCATTTAAAACCCTCCTGAGGGACAGATGACTCTTGCATAGTCTAGTAGCTGTGCCTGACCTTGCTTATTGAAAGAAAATGGCCCATAGGAGAGTTGATAGAAAAAGAGGCATTTTAGTCTCAGAATATTTACTATTAAAGATGTAGTTTTACTTCATGGTAAGAATAGAACCTACGATTTGATCTCTTGTTTTTAAAAAGGAGAAAAGAAACAGCCTTAACTGTTTTTATTATTAAAAAACTACTATTGTATATTAATAAAGAAGCTTAGAAAAGTCTAAGAAAGATACATAAAAATATAGTGAACTATATCCAAATATAATAGAGGGCTTAGGCACATGTGAGCCAATCCAATGTGATCCAATTAACTATGGCAGCCTGTCAGCTGAAGTTACTATAGGGGACTGCATGTATGCCTCAATTGCTCAGATAATTGCTCAGTTCATGCACATCAGTTGATAAAGATCACTAACTAGGAATATAATAAGTAACTTAGTGATATTCTCTGTAAACAAACGTACATATCTTTTTAAACAAATATGCATGTACAAAATAATGCATGTTGTGTATTCAAAAAATCCCTTCATTCTTCCCAAGTTATCTATTTTATGGTAATTTAATATATATCAAAATTTTAGACTTGTGGTTAGTGACCTGAAAGTATCAACTCAGTCACTGTGGATTTGTATAAATATATTATTGTACAGTCTGTGAATTGGTGAATATTTTGATAAAATTGCAGCTACTTCTAATTCTAAACTGTAAAAACCAGCTGAGTGAACTTACATAGGCATGTGCCTCTGCCATCTGGGACTAAGTGTTACCAGACATTCATCACAGGGCTAGTACAACCAGATTGAATTTGTTTGCTGTACCTCAAGGACATGAGACAGGTATTTGTGTCCTTCCTTTCTACTGATTTGTGGAAGAAGATGTTTTTTGAGGTGCCCTCTGAAAGAGGCATTTTTTTCCACCTGCCAGAGTCATAGGATCTTCAGGCCAAAGGGTACCAGGGAAGAGAAACTCAAGCACAGCCAGGTGCCACAGTGATGTAGCACAATACCAATCACTATCTCCTAGGAACAGTTTGGTTTACAGATGAGGATAAAACTGCTAATTGCATTGACAGTCACTGACAGTCAGGGTCACTGGAACACAGCCGTGGCTACTTCGCTCTGCCCTGGCAGCACCAGTCACCTGCATAGGCAGAGAACTGGCTTAGTGGCTGCTCTCTGCAGAGATGTCTTGTTGCTTCCAGATGAACCCTCTGCCTCGAGCTTCACCGGTTGGTCCAGTGATAAGTACAGAGAAGGTGTGGCACACTTCCCCTGCACAGGGCTGCTCTTGCTGCGCTGCTGGCAGGAAATCACCCCTTCCCATTAAAGGTGTGCTGAGAACAAGAAGGATTTCAGTATTTCAAACTGGAATTGAGAATAATATCGACTATTCTTGAAGCTGGTCTTTTCCACAGCTGGCTGTTGCAGTGCATGTGGCTCTAGCCACAGCACCTACACCTGGCAATTCCTGGTGGATGAGTGGCACTCAGGGCTCTGCACTCTGACATCTCCTGCTCACTGTGAATCCCCGTGCCCCCACGAGATCTGCCTTTTGCATATTGTTATATGCTCAAGGTTTTCCTCCACCCAGTTTTATGTATAACCTTATGTTTCTGCATATCCCGTATGGAATATGTATGATCTCTGGAAAGTTCTGTTAAGTTTGATATTTCATTTGTTCGTTCAAATAGAACCCTCCCCTGAGACTGTCCCGTTGGATGTTGCCCTCTGTCATTTCACAGTGTGCAGAACTCCATAGGCTGTAATCCCTCTGTCCCGCCCTTTCTGGCACCCAGACAAAAGGGGCTGGGAAGCACGGGCTGGGTCTTTGTCTGCCTGTTTTGTTCCAGTAAAGTTCTGCAGTTGCAGAACTCGCTCTGTCTCCTGCCTTTGCCTACGCAATGTTCACAGCAGCTTGCAGCCTGCTCCGTGAGAGAGAGAACCAACGCTGGTTTTGTTACTTTTCTAACAAATCTCTGCTGAATGTAGCTGTATCAAGGGTCCGTCCGGGACATCTCAGACAGCTAAGACGCAGCATGTTCTCTGGGAAAATCTGCAGCCTGCGTCAGCTGGTGGGCTTATTTTAAGATGATATAATAAAAGCCATATTCCCTGAGTTTGTTTGTGGAGAAGGTTGTCTGAAACTGCCACAACTTCAATAAACTGAACATCCATTTTCCCTACTTACCTTCTTCCACCCAAAAAGGCAAATTATTCTGAGAATCCAAGTTATTCACTTGGAAAGAACTTAGCTTGGTTTAACACACTTTATTTTGATAAATACAAACTGGCCGTTTCTTACCATGTTTACATCTCTAGATGCTTTTACACAGATTGTTTCACATTTTGTTGTGGTATCATTTCAGGTATTAAACTTGGACTGACTAGCCTACAGTTTTCCATCTTTTCCTTTTCCCTTTCTGTGGGAGAGCACTATAATCATTCTTGTCAGTCCTCTGTGTGTCCTCAAACAGATTGTTTCAATTATTTCCTAATTGTCCAAGGTGGATTTCAGCAGGCTCCATTATCGTGCACATGTGTTGCAACTAAATATTTGCTATCTGTTCTCTCCTAATTCTAGCTGGAGTTCCATACCACTGAAATGTGTTAGAATCTGATCACAGATATTCTTTTTATGAAGGCTCAAGAACAGAACACTTTGTCCTTTTACATTTCTTCATACATTTTTCACCATTCCTGCTTAAGACCAGTGAAATGTTCTCAGTCTTTTATCCTGGCTGTATTTATAAAAGCTTTTCTCACTTTCTTTTATGTCCTTTGCTGGTTACATCTGATTTTATGCCTCAGATTTTCTGATGTTATCTGCAAATCACTTCATGTTCAGTGAGCATTTGTGTTTCCATTTTTAAACAGTTAATTTTTGATTTTCAGGTCATTAGTAAGCTATTGATGTTCTTGATGTAGAGCATTTACAATACATCTTATCTCTCCTCTGCAGAGGAATAACCTATGGTTCTTTCAATATAGAACACTGCTATAGTCTACTCCAAAAATGGCAAAAGAGTATTTCAATACTGTCTGAATCTTTTTTCCAATTTTATTTTATAAAACAGAAATCGTAGCGAATCAATCCTATTTCAGAAGAATGTCGATTTTGACAGACTGCATACAAGACTAAAATAAGATTTCATCAAACTTTTTGCAGTCAACTGCTATTTTAATACCAGTGCTTCAAAAATGTACAACATCTGCTGGAACAGGGGAAAGAGGAAACAAAAACAGTCTGAATATATCTAACATGACCAGAACATCAGATAATGCTCCATTACAGCAATGCTGCTGAAGACTTACTGACAACAAATATCTGGCAGAGAAAGCCCTTCTTGCCTTCTGCAGGATAAAATTGCATGTGGGAGATCCATATCAAGGAACAATCATTCTGCCCTAAGGCATTTCCATGGGGAATGCAGATCATTAGGACTGTGGTACCAGATGGCATAACTGTAAAACCTCTTCCATATGCCCTAGTTATCCCTGATAATCTGCCAGGCCGGGTTTATACGTGATCTGTGTACCCTTTTTCTGGACAACTCAGGTTTTTTGTTTCTAGCTAAGGTGATGAATTTTCTCATGTAAGAAAGTCCAACTAAGAACAAATCAGACAATGAGAACTGTCAAAATAGTGGAAGATGCTTTTTTTGGAAAGAGTAGAGCTTAGGCCCAGTAGATGTATATGTGATTTTTACAAATTAATTATCTGCGGAATTCTTTCCTGGTATTATTTATTACTTAATTTGGATAGACTGTAACTCTAATGTTTTAATCTGTGTTAGATTGCTGTTCTGGAGGTTCACTCTACTTCTGAACTTAACTGAAGCGATGAAGCAGTCACAGACTCTGACCCACAATGGATCCTGTTCTTAATTTGGCATGGCAGAGTGTTTTCTTGTTTGCTTTCCTTTGGGTATGTGGAGCCCCACAGTCCAGCTGTCCTCAGCCCTGAGAGCTGCACTGACTCCCCATCTAGGTTAAGGTCATCCTCCCATAGAACATCTCTACCCTCACCTTCATAGATACTCTGATTAATAATCACATCTTTCAAAGATTGGAATTTTCATTAGGTTTTGCACATCTTTATAGAAGCTCTTTTAAATTCAAATCATTTCGCCAGTAGATATAGTACATGAAATGTACAGATCTAAAGACAGCCCATGGCCAAGAGCTGCAAAATCACCTCTAAGTTTTGCTGTCTCATTTAAGAAAACTTTTAAGTCTAATAAGAGTCTTCAACAAATTAGAGCCTTCCTATTCCTTTGGCTAATTCCAGAAGTTTGTCTAAGACTGACTTCCCTGAGGATTTTCTTCTCACCACTCTGCCACTTCCAATTCTCTGGATGGTTACAGCAGATAAGCATCATTAGCAAATCAGTAGAGTTTGGCAGGCTGTCTTCATTTTCCTGCTAGGGCAGCATTATGCTGTCACCAGTAGTCCATCAGATTTCTCAGATTTCACAGCAGACACTGAGGCGCAGCTCTCATCTCTTCTAAATGGATTATGAGATCCAGCTGGATCCAGTCTGCTTGGAAGAGCAGATCCTATGGCTCATTTTGGTGACTGCAGGACATGAACACCACCGACTCTGCTGATGCTACCTCAGTCCTGGCAGTGACGGAAGAAAATGAAATATGTATATAGGCACTTGTGCTGTGCAGCTTGGCAGGGCAGGATGGTGTTAAGGGCCCAGGACAGTGCGCTCTGGAAAGCTCTGGCAGTGGAGAGCAGTACAGTCTGAGCAGGCTCCAGTAGGTTAGTTTTCCTTTCAGGCTGTACACAGTACATGAGCCAAATGCTGAGCTCTTCTGATGTAATCAGAAATATAGAGTAACAAACCTAAGTAAGTTTATAGCCATATGGAGAGTTGATAAAGTCAGACCAAGTATATTGGTTTATACAGATAGCTCAGACTGTCAGGAGAACACTGTATGACTGACAGAAAGTAAATGATATTTTTCTCACAGAGAGTCAGTTGTTTGATAAAAAATAAATACTTCCAAAGCACACAATACTCCCCACAGGGAATATATTATGTGTCTAGCATTAGTTAAAATGAACCTGACTTAACAACTGAAAATACTTGTATGACTGAGATGTGAGCAGTAAGTGTTAATGATGTTCAATTCTTCTAATTCTCAGATTAGTTAAATGCTGTGGCTTGTATCTCTAAAAATACAGAAGACATGTTCTCAGTCAGCTTGATGCGGTGATGGTACGTAGCTTCCTGCAATTCTAACAGGCATTCCAGGACAGGATGTGTTTGACACGTGCTTTACCAAGGTGCTGGATGAGCCAGACGAACCTGCAACTCCTGCCTCTTTTCCTGTGGTGGTCCCGCCTCCCACCAAGCCGGCCGCCCTTCATCCAGCGGCAGCACAGTGACAGCTCCTCTAACAGTGACGGCTCATTGCACAGCTCTGAGGAGGAACGAGCACAGCAGTTCCTGGAGCTCCAGGAGCAGATACTGCATCTGGTGTGGTGAGTTGGGGATGTCCAGTGGGTCCTTCCCGAGCTTGGTGGCCTTGGGGTCATGGCTCAAAGCCATGGACTTTACAGCTGTGCAAGAGTGATTGCCAGCTGCCAAGGGCTCAAAAATGTTGGGTTTCAAGGAAAACACAAAGAAATTGGTGCTTTTCAGGATGGTCCTTCCTGTTAGGACACAGGAGGTGGCTCCCAATGGCAGAAATTTGCTGCCTGCACTTGGGCGATTTCTTAACAGTTGGACCTGGGAGCGTGGCTTGGGTGTGATGATGGTGGTGTTGGGTTGATGTTGGACTCCATGATCTTGAAGGTCTCTTCCAACCCGGATGATTCCGTGATTCTGTGTCTCGTGTTATGATAGATATGGTCACTTCTGAGGACATTTGGTTTTTAATCAGGCACTCAGCTTTGCAGATGCACTTGGGGCAGACTGACATGTGATACAGCTCATGATGTGGCGTGTCTTAACTCTGAACTTTAAACCAGCTGTGTCAGCTCACTGCTCAAAGCAGCTGAAAATACCAGACTGCCTTATAGTTTAGTCCAGATGGGACTCAGATGAGTTTCTTAGAACAGCTGTTGTCTCGATTGAAAAAAATCTTGCGGATAATCAGAACAAGATTGAAAGACCAAATTAAAAAATAAATACATGAAGAAATTTGAAGCCTTTTGCATTTCTCTGACTGTAGTGTATTTACTTTTCTGATCTACCTTGGACTAGTTGGTCTTTTTTTATTATTCTGCACCCCAACCCTACTATGTGTTAAAATACTTAGCTATAAAAAATGTATTCAGATATGAAAGTTATTACACTTTAAATGCTTAAGACAAATACCAAGGCTGTACGCAGAAGGATGCTGTCTGATTACCAGAGTTACACATTGTGGAAGCAAAGCTAAATTGGGGATTAACATGAGAGAAATGTGAGCATAGAGAGCAAGGTATTAAAGGAAATGAAAAGGATAATTACCTAAACTTGGAAGATACTACATTACTGAAAACATTCATTATGCCTGAGTTTTGTTCTAGGTCAGTGTCTAGAGCTTATGCTGAAGCTGGTCAGAGTCATCTGGTTCTGTGAGTATTGGTCAGTCTTGATTTAAGTAATACAAGGTTCCACTGCTCTTGATAAATTTCTGATTTTGCAGATTTTTGACTTTGCTCTTAGTTGTGCTTGATTATTTCCTGGGAGAGTTTAGCTATGGCTGCTAATACTGTTTAGTGCAATGCTGTCAATTTCTTTGTGTGCCTCTGCCAAAACCTGCATTGTGCTGATACTAAAATGCTCTTCCCTGGCTCCAAACAGTATCCACTGTCCAGGTGGGCACTTTGAACTAATTGTGATGGTACTCTGATATCCCTGGACTGTAACTGGAGATTAACAAAGTGAAGGCAAAGGGTTTGGGCATGGTTAGATTAAATACAATGGGCAGAATGTGACATGTAGTGATATTTCTAATAAAAATGTTGGAGTATGGGTCTCCACTGGCTATTGAAAATCAGCTGCAGAAAACATGAACAATGTGCATTCTGGCTCTTCCTGACTGGAGCCATCAGTTCTCCATAGATCTATACTATTCATCATGGACAGAGATCCTCAAAATAAAGTCCCCCAGGCAGTGCAAGTGGTATGTAATGAAACCATAACACTTTATTAAGCCTACAGATACTTAATTGTATGACTGAGATGTACTACTTCCTTGTTCACAAATTTCAGTCTACTTGCACCTGAAAAAGTCCATATAATGAGTTTTAAATCTGATGTCCATTGCTGCTACTCAGCTTGATGCTGGATTCATTGCTCTCCTGTGCAAAGGGAAAGGAACAAGAAATAGTGACTGACCTCAAAAATATCCTTCCTGATTTGTATATAAACCCTGTAGCCCCTTAGTTATCAGTTATTTCACAGGGAAAGAAATAAGAATATTTCAAATGGATTTTTTTACTTGAAAGAACCAAACCTCTTAGGATTATCTGACTTGGTTGGCTTTCCCTCACTTTAGAATCTCTAGAGCTGATTTTTTTTTTCAGTTTGTAGCTGTTATATGATTTGCCTTGATCACTTTAGAAAGCAGTGTGAGGCTTTTCACCACAAAGCCTGTCTCCAAGTTTTTCGTTCTTTTTTATGTATAATAAAAGCTGGTAAGAACTGCAGTTGAAAGGAAGGAAGAAAAATTATGAGAGTATAAATAAAATAAAAATTTATTCTTTAGATTTTCTTTGCAACACAAGTTTGAAACAATTTTGACAGAGCATCTAAAGAGACAGGAAATAAGAAAGTGAAAGGTGTTGAAAATATTTTGTCCTCGAGTTACTTTTGACACAAATGCAAAAGAACAAGGAAGAAAACCTGTTTATAGGTTAGAAATTCATTTTTTACTCTACTACGCATTTCCTGGTTTTTAATCAAAAATACTAAGGAAATAATGCTGAGCAAGTGAAATGACTTGCTTTTCTTCTAAAACAGTTTGGCATTTTGTGTTGCCTGTTTTCAGTGTATCACAGAATGGGTTGGGTTGGAAGGTAGGGTGCAACCTCCCTGCTCAAGCAGGGTCACCCAAGAGCACACTGCACAGGATTGCATCCAGATTGTTCTGGAATATCTCCAGTGAGGAAGACTCCACCGCCTCTCTGGGCAACCTGTTCCAGTGTTTGATCACCTGCACAGCAAAGTTCTTCCTCAGGTTCAGGAACATCTTGTGCACCAGTTTCTGCTGCTGCCTATTACTTGGCACCACAAGAAGAGCTTGACTCTTCTCTTCTTAAAGAAAAACATTTAGTTGGGGGAAAAGGTGTAATCATTGTTTTCACTGTTAAAGCCCAACACTCCACCCTGTAAAGGAAATGCCGAAAAATCTACCCCAGTAGCGACAGTTAGTACCTGGCATCTTGATATGTTCAAGGTGGTTATAATATCTAATACCTTAGTCTTATTTATTGTGGGAACATGTTACTCCCCAGTATTTTTTCTTTCACCCTTTAATATTTGAAAAGGGAATCAAATTTTTTTTCTCTTTTTAAAATTAGTATAAAAAGCCTACACTATCCACATTAAAATTATAATTGTTTACTTGGCTTTTCCTACTCTCTTCCACGTGAATTAGGTGGACTGAAACATGCTTTCTGGGTCTGGATTCTTGTTAGATATCACTAGGTAAACAAGGTCAGGTATGCTTAGCATTTGATTAAGATGTTAAGTTAAAGAAAATGTAGGATACTGCTAAAACTTTACTAATGTTGTGGCTTTTTTTTCTTGTCAGTGTAGTACCAATTTTCCAGAATACTGGGGAATATACTCCACAAGACACCAGAATACTAAGGTCAGTAATGGCAGGCTCCAGCTGAGCACAAAGACTACCTCTCCTTCCCTAAGAACAGAGCATTAGCTTGATGCATGGGCCCATTTCTAACTTCTGTAATTCCGTCCTGCTTGTCTGCACTTCCCACTATTTCAATGGATCACAGTGTTGTTTTCCCTAGCATATAATGCCTTGTGGAGTGGCAGTGGGAGCTATTAAATGGGCTGTTGCTTTTCATCTTTGTGGGAGCAACATACTAGTTAGATGAAGTTACTTGTGAATTTAAAGAGTTCACTGAAATCATTTGGGAGTGTAGAGCTCTCAAGCATTATAAATATTTTTGTAACTTACTGGAGTCTGTCATCTCTGATGCAGTTACGATGATTTACAAAAAATATCTACAAAATAATATTTCTCTGAATTAGTCTTTGCTCTAGTTCCAACTTATTAAAATAGTACGTTGTCACAACATTTTGTTTCTAGAATTTCTAGGCTTTTCCTAGGGTGATACCAGTTTTTACCTCTGCAGTCTCTAACACTGTTGTTATTCCTTCTCTGGAATTCCCCTTCTCCAGCGTCTGCTAAAGCTGCATGCAGGAGACATTCAAATTACTGACCAGACTTCTTGAGGCAATGTGTCTGGGTTTAAGGTAATATCTTTTTTCCTTAGGTTTATCCCAATGACTCTTATATTTCTCATTTTTCTTCAGGCTGATTATAGTCTGCATTGTATCCTGGTGGGATAGAGTGGTGATGGGACAAATGTGCTGTAAAGTGCAAGACACTAAATTTTTTCTCTACTGGTTTCTTGGATATGCCTAAACTGATGTGGTAGTGTGGAAAAATTAGTTTTATTTCCAGTTGGTATGTTCTAAGTTTTCCCCCATTGAGTGATAATAAAGGTTCATCCCAGTTACCACCCTTTCTCCACCCCATGCCCAACTAAAGTTAAAACCCTTCCCCCACTCCCTGTCCATCACCCAAATCACACCCTTTATTCCCGCACCTTCCCTGTCAATCCTCAAAACCCATACCCCTGTGTCATGTCAGTCACTTCCAACCCTACCCCTACGTCTGGAAAATTCTGTCATATTCGATGCTCCATTTGTTAATATGTATGTCAATCACCCTGTATTATCCCTCATTGGTTGTGTATATATAGTATCTCACCCTTATCTCCTCCCTACTACCCCCTGATTGGTTCTGTACCCTGGCTACCACCCCTCCTATAAAATTCGCGGTAAGCCGCCAAAATTCGAATTAGTCCGACCGAGCAGGGTTCGGGCAAATAAACCGTTAGCCTCGGACTGTGGTCTGGACTATTCCTTCCCTCAACCCTTTGTCCTGGACCTCGCGAACAGTGACGCGGAGCGGATCTCCCGGATCCCTCGCTGCCTCGCGACCCTTCGGTTCGGGTCGTCGGGGGGCTTCCCTCATACGGCGGCGCCTGCACCGAGCTAGCCGGGCGTCCACCGTGTGCGTGGAGAAACGCAGCACCGCCGCAAACTGATGCAAGCAAACAATACTTTTCCCTTCCAACCACTTCCATCCCCTATCCTCTTCCTTACTAGCACTAGGCTTCTTCCTTGGCAGTGTGTAAGCTGAGCTTGCACAGTGGCTGTGAGCAGCTTTAGGCACTCAGACTCTATAACCTCCCAAATAGCCTCCACGTATCCTGGCCAATCCAGCTGTGGTAGAGCTGTTATTTTCAATGTTGTCAGCAAATGCTGGGGAGTACTTATTGACTGAGAGTTAAATTGTTCCAAAGCTCTACAAGCTGTTCAAAATCAGCTTCTGATCTGCTACAGCTTTGAGTGTGGAAGTCTTACCAGTATGAGTGAAGGCTGAAGTATATGAGCCTGTGAAACAGTACTAAGCCTTATAAGGGAACCTGCATATTCCTACAGTAAACAAAAGTAGCCTAGAACATTTTCTGAAGACCTATCTATAACCCAATGTCTCATCTGCATTAGTAAGCATCAGGAGCCGAAGCCGTTTTCCTGTGGATTTTGTGCAGTGTGTTAAGGAAGCTTAGCCAGTGCAAGCAGCTAGGCTGGCATGAACTACTGGCCATCAAAAAGATTAAAGTTGCTTTAAATAGACTTGTGGGAATCTGAAATACTTTAATCGCCTAGCTTGCAGCAAAGCTTTTACAGTGTCTGGATTTATTTATATTCTCCTCACATCCTCTGGAGCAAAAGATAATGATAACATTTCCTTCTACCCCACTAACTTTACATAATTATTGTACAAAGGTTTTTGCACATGTCCCCAAACTTAAAGCATGGTGGCAGGACTGCCTGTGCAGAACAGAGGATCTGTTCACTAGAATAAATAGGAAGTGAAGAGTCAGGATTAGATACATATTTTATGAATAAGCAATATGTGGAAAACAATTACCGTTGTGAAAGGGTAGTGGTTCATTAAATTTTAAAGGCAAAGAATTTGAAACTCTTCATTAGCTACAGCATGGTAGGTTTGTCCTGGCCTGGGACAAGGGTAATGATGAGGTGGAAATCCCCTTGCCATGAGGAAGGCACCAGTGTATTTGATAGACATTACACAATAACTGCCTCTGTAGTATCCACCACTAACCTTGTTTTGGATGTTTCAGTGACCTTGTTGAGATCCTGACTCAGTTGCTTTTGTTGTTACCATGATTTGAACTTGAACTGCATGTTTGCCTGATACAGGAAAGGGTGGGATGGAGTTCTGATCAATCCAGATTCAGGGTCCCAGTGTCTGAAGTCTCAGTAAAGCACACACTGCCCTGCACGTCCTGCTCCCAAACATGGACTGCTGAATTTAGCAACAGGCAAACATGGATGAGGAGCTCTTTGTCAGGGCATTAATAGGCTTTACAGGCCCCAGCCTACCCAGTTTGTGGTCTCACTCATCCCACCATCAGCCCATGTCAGCCCCCTGGGGCTATCAGCCCCGGTCCCAGGGATGCCACAGCCCTGCTCTGCTCAGCCATGGGTCCTGCTGAGCCAGGGCTGCTCCTGGTGTCCCCAGTGTCCTGCCTCTGTCTGGGGCACTGGGATCAGCCCAGGCTGCCAGCCTCTGCCCTGCTGCCCTGGGCCACCCCACACCACAGGGAGATGTCAGCTATGGCTGCACCCCATCATTTCCTGTCAGTCCCACTTCCAGCTCATACTGCCTTTTCTTAAAAAAATGTGAAATGCAGCTGGGTATTTCTTTTTACCAGAAGGGTCAGCATAAAGCACATTTAAGGAATACTCTTTCACATGTTACATGCAGAGAGATCTCCCTGTTGGATGAAAACCTGTTTGTCCTGTGGGGCTGGTCCCAGTCTTAACTGGCATATCTGTATAAAATATGTCTTATTTCAAAACCCCCAACACAGCCGATTCCTCCATGTATTTTTTACTTTAGTGATCTTTAATTTAAGTTTTTCCTTCATTTACGATAGCCGTAAAAGCCTGAACTTTTAATCGCCAAGGAGCATCCTGGAGTGAGACATGTCAGGCTCCTGCTGACAGTGAGGGAACAGCTAGAGTTACTGATTGACTTGATCTGGTCATTTTTTTGGTGGCCACCCAGGCCTGTTAGAGAGCTGCCAAGTTGAGACAAGAGAGCAGACCTTCCTGCACAGGAAACTTCTGAGATTTTGCTGCTTCTCTGAAGTCTGAAAGCAGAGAATAAACAGCTTAAACAAAGGATCATACTGTTGAGGCTCTTTGTGGACCAAATATAGCTCTTCTTCCTTCTGCAAGGAACAACAGGTTCAACCAGGAGCTTCAGTAATGCCAAGAATTACTCAGCAAGATTTTTTTTTTTTCATAAGGGTCAATGAAAAAAAAGATTGGATTGGACTGACATGTACTTAAAGTTGTATGTCACACTTCTGGTAAATGTAGAAGTGGAAATGAAACTGTTATGTGGATTTCTGACTTCCTTTCTCTCTCCCAAGATGGCCTAGGCGGTTCATGCAGCTAAGCTGGTACCCTACATGACTACTTTGCTTTGCACTCAGTGCATCATGCCCTGCTCTATCTCAGCTCATGCTAAACTTGGTTAATATAAATGTAATGGTCCAGGATCTCTCTTCATGGGAACTTCCTGTAACACGCTGAATGGTAGTTTGGTGTAAAAATGATCAGTAAAGTTCAAGTGAAAAAAAAAGAAAAAGAAGTACAAATTTGCATCTTTGGACTGAAAATCATGAATTTATGGCTTCAAATTTCATGATCTGATTTTGGAAGACCCCTTCTCCCAAAAGTGACTTTTTTTCAACTTTTTTGGTGACATTTTATCCTCTTTTATCAGTAATTGAGACCTATCTATTTCCTAGAATTTTTCTCAGTGTCTCAGAGTTGTGTTAGTTTAACGGAATTTTAAAAATACAGCAGCTAACTGCTTTTTCTACAGCTATAAAACCAAATATAGTGTTAGAAATGATGAACGGGATCCACATTCAGCTGCTATTTGCCTATTAATTGCCCATAAAGAAATAAAATTTTATATGCATTTGCAACAACAAGCAAGCATGAGAAAATGGTTTCTTAGATTTTCTATGTTTCTTACTCTTTAGCCAAGATTTTTAGAATATGCAGTGCCTATGGGCAACATACAGCAGGTGAGCTTTGTGTTATCATTAATCCTTTTGAAAGCTGGGCATTTGGAGTGTCCATGATTAAAAAGTCTCAGTGTTGTCTTGTCTATTACGTTCTGTTTCTCAAAATGGCAGAGGTTCACAGAATTAGTATAAAGAAAGCGGTCAAACATCTGTTGGTCTGATACAAACTGGGACCAATAAGTCCTTCCCACAGAGAAGCAGCATCCACATTTCTCACAGTTCTGCACAATAGTTGGGCCTTTCAATGACAAATGAAGCTAGAATCAGTAGCAGTCACTCACTTGCCTGACCCATCTGTTTTGTTCACCATTCTGTGGAAAAAAAAATTTAAATGGCATTGTAGAGACCTGGTTAAAGTATTTCTTGATCTCAGATACCTGAAAGCATCCAGGGCATGTGCAGCTTCTGTATAAGTGTGAGTTCATCAAACTGATAATTCTCCACCTGGAAACTGGCATGGGTCTTGGCTTTGTGTCTGTGTATGTACACGTGTGCACATTGCATCTGCAGTGTTATACGTGCCGTTCATTAGGCATTGCCAGCATTTCTCAATACTGAGATTAATAATTTGGGACCACGAAGAATAAAGAGATAAATCACGGCTTAAAGGCCAGACAGCATGGTATGCACTGCTTAAATGTCCCTCTTACTGTTTGTTCATTTGACATAATAATGATAGAAATTCTCAAATACGATCTGTACCAGAGAGCAGTATTAGGTGTATCACTATAAAAGGTGGATTTCTTATGCTACATTTTTATTCAAATTTGTTTAAAAGGCCTGAAAATTTCAAATTCTTCTGCCTATGTATTAACATTTAAGAGCCAGATCAGGATTCTGTCTGGCTGTTCTGACTTAGTGCATTGAATGACTAATGGGATGAGAATCAGGAAATCTGGGCTTTCATCCACATTTTGCTGTTTGTTTGTCTAATTTTTTAAAATCTGTTTGTGCTTTAGTTTCTCTAAAAAGAGGAACATTTCACTTGTCCATATTTGTAAAGTATTTTAATACATCAACTAAATTTGGTCCATCAATGGAAAGTTTTATTTATCATCTCTTGTTCAGTGGCTGCTCCTCATGGACATTTGGGAAATGGATTAATCAGGTGCAGGTGCACTGGTGCATTTGTGAGATTATTTCTGTTCAAGAACTAATTTTAAAAACCTCAAAATATTTCTGAAGATGTTGAAAGAAAAAATGATGTAAAATTTAATAGAGAACTAAAGTCTTCAGAGTGTAATGAGCAAATCTTGAAGAATTTAACAAGTGAAATACACATTATAAAGTTGACCAGCTTTGCGCCTCAGTTTCTTTATCTGCAGAATGGGATTAAGGAAATTAATGGCTTCCCAATGAAGCAGTGAGAATTCAATCATAGCTACCCTGTATGTCAAAGAAGTAAACAAACTGATAATCATCTCTTTGGGTTTTTTTAAAGTCATAATAAGACAGCAGTAAGGAACTGATACTTCCTTAAAAAAAAAAAAGTTGCTTCAAATGCATGCATATTTACAAAACAATTACTGGCTTCTCCAGGTGATTTTTTCCCCTTGATATCCATGACAGAAATTAGGTAGACTTTTCTGGAAATAGGAATCAGATTATTTTTCTGATGCATCTAAATCTAATGATGTTGGATTTTGTAATTCATATGGGTAACAGTTAGCAGTACTCAGACAGATTTATGGACCGTGACAACACCCAGATGTATACCAGGAGCAGCAGACAAGCAGCAAAGGCTGCAAGTGAATATATAATGAAAGTCAGAGGATACAGTTCATGGAAGCAATTGAAGACATTTCGATGACAATCCAGTGACCTTCCTGCCAGTGGTTCCTTTTGACAAGCGGCAGACATCTGTCCTACCCCTCCTGCCACCTTGCTGCATGTCTTACAAACACACGTTGAGCTATAGAAATGGAAGTATCAGGGAATTCCAGCCCAATCCATTTAGGAGTTAACTCATGGGGCATGTGCGTTTCATTACAGCTAGTTTCATGTAGTGATAATGAGCAGCCATGTGGCATTGCAACTACTCCTTATTTAGAGCATAAAACAGCTTTATTCCTGCAAGGGCAGAGCCAAATGTTTTACAAGCAAACAGTCTGCACATTTCAAATGAGCTGTTTCTATAATTCTAGCACTTTATAGTAGGAACTGAATAGCATAATTATAGGTGAGGAAGTGGTGGTGTTGGGAGGAGATGATGGAAGTGTTTCTCCGTAAACAAGCAGAGCTGAGAGCTTGCATCCTCCTGCTGCCAGAGCTCCACAATGTCCCCCAAAGCCACTGAAGGAAATCTTTGAAACATAACACACAATGAACATATCCTAGACAAAGCATGTAATGTAAAATGGAGTTCAAGTGTGCCTGGCCTGTAATTAGCTCAGGAGATGTGGACCAGAGTCTTCTGACTGGAGCTCAAGGCTGGCAGATGGCTGCAGCCATGTAAGTAGCTCTGAATAGATTACTTTGGAAAATAAAATAAAAATCAGTAAGAAGTAGGGAGCGACAGGGTTTTTCTTTTTTTTTGCTGCAGCAGCTCTGGTTTAAATTGATAAGATAGCTGTACTGAGCTGGTTTTTTTTTTCACACTGAGGAAAATTTGAGAAAGGCTGTTCTGTGGGCCTGCACAGGTGCTATGCGGTCTTGTCTTGTATCCAGTGAGAAATATTTTAACAGTCACTTGCTCCTGCACAATATATAGAAGGGATTTTTGTTTATTTGATAATACATATTTGTATGGAGAGCACGAAACTAGAAACTGTTATTTGGACATGTCTCAAGATATGCTGTGTAGACAAACAATATTGTGTAAAATGTTGTGCCAGCTGCCCTGCAATCCGTGGTAGTCCTCTCTGAAATTATTTTTTTGTGTCACCATCTCCTGTCTCATTAGTAAGAAGTGAATATGAATATGTTTATAATGTGCAGAAGGGGCTTTTCAGTGGTGTGAAGCAATTATGTATAATCCACATCACACTGGGCGTTTAGCCAGCCAGGGTTGTAGGCAAGTGCCGTATGTCATTTCTCAAGTACATGATACATCATTCCTTGAGACCCCAAGCGCATTTCACCGCACACATTGCCCATCCGTTTCTTTTTTTTTAATCTGTGGTTTCTGCATGTTTCTCATTGCAAGCTCTCTGCCTTCTGTACTCTTTGGGAATCCCTTTGCTGATTATGGATACTATCAGCACAACCAAGAGTGGAAATGATGCCATATCCTCATTTCATGCAAAATTGAAGGTTATGTTTCTGAGATTGATCTGTTACTATAATGCCCGGAAGAATTCTGCAAACCCAAGGAACACTACAGCTCCTTCATTAGCAGATTAGAAAGAATAACCTTCAAAGCAGTTGCTGAAAAGGATAACTTTTTTCCCCTGGTCTACATTTTCAGGTGTCTGGTCTATTCTATAAGCTAAAGCCATAACAGTTCCGGTTTATCTGCCTATTTATTCCTCTTGCAGAATTCCTCTTTAAGAGAACTTCGTAGTTCATTTGGAGGTTTATTACATTATGAGCGACTGAGTGATTATTTACTTCTCAATCACTAAATAAATCCAGGAGAATGGACCAAACTAATAGGACTATGACATTTTGAAATGGAATTGTTCCACATTGAAATCACAGTTGGATTTCTGCATGGAGTGTTCCACTGAATCTTCAATAAGTGGGTATGTGCAACTGAAAAAGGTGATGAGTTACCACTGCAGTCTTGGAGACAGAAGCCTCGAAGCCAGTAAGTGTGTGGTGAGTATTTTCTCCCAAGATACTGGAAACTCAGACTGAGTTCTACCCTTTTCAGCAGGATCAATCCCATGTTTTCTGATTTTCCTCCTCTCTGTACAGGTAAGCCTCTGACTGACCTGTTTCACTTTGCATAAATAATAAACCAATTCCTGAATCTGGGATTTGAGGTGCTTTCTTGAAGGTAGAATGTGATTCTTCCAGTCTGGCTCCATGGCTAGAAAATCTTGTATCATCACCAGCATCACCCTCCCAGCTGTGCTGTGGATGTAGCCATAGAAATCTGGCCAAAAATATCTAACAGGTTCACTGGGCATGTAGAGACAATCTAGGGAATGGCTGAAACACTTTTATGTATAATTATCTTAGTCATGAACAGTTTGTGCTCTAAAAGACACACATAAAGCTAAGGCAACTGGAATCCAAACTATTAATATGGTTGCATACCTCCTGTGAGTCGTTCTCTCTTTATTTTTTCTTTCTGTGTGAAAGAGTTGGTCATCTGATTTTGTGAATAGTTGCTAACATGTATAGTGGAGGAGGAGTTCTGAATAATGCGAAGCTAGAGATGCCGGTAACCGTGAGACTATGGAGCTGCTTCATGCTTGAATAGCAAAGGCAAAAAAGAATCCAGTTTGGCTCTTCCCCCGCTTGTCTGTAGGGCCCTGCCATCACCAAGGACTGACAGTGACCCATGGAAGTACAGAGTATTTATTACCCAATGAGCCGGGGTAGCCCTGGCAGGAACCAGCAGCACTTCTAGTACCACTGTTTGAAGATTACTTGGAGATGACTAGTAAATGTTCCCAAGCCATATAGCCCTGAAGGAAAATGATTGTTACAGTTACTTCATGTTTTCACTTTTGAGAAGACCACAAATGGAATCTCAAGAACAAACATTCCCTGGATATTGGTTTGGGTTTGTTTGGGGTTTTTAAAGCATTTGGGTATTTTAATTCATAAGAAACTCTCCTTTTTAGGTAATTTGTAGAGATTTGGTGAGTGCAGGGAGGTACCTATGTTTGAGATTGCTGCTGATGCTGCCAATGATACCAGTTTGCGAGGTACAAGCTACTTGAATGGAAGAAAGAAATGTTAACGCAGTCTTACTTTGCAGTTTTGAATGGACTTTATATTAATCATAGTATTTACTTCCTAATACTCTTCTGCTAAAACTATATTGTGCACTTTTAAAATCAGGTTCAAAGAAAGTACAGATGTAATTGGAGAAAGAGTATTATAATTAATACCATAGTTTCAAAGCAGTTAAAAGAGGCTTGAGGAGATCGGTTTTACTTTCTGGATCAGTTTTACTTTGATCTGGAGGTTCCATATAATACAAATACAACTCACTTTTAGTAGAAAGATAATTGATAGACCTCTGCTTCTCTCCTTTTAAAGTCACTGTTATATGCTTTGCAATAGGAACTATATATTTGCTGAAACTTTGAAACTGCCCCCACTCTTGGTTTTGCCAGACACTAAATATGTTCACTTTAGGACACATTTTCCAACAGCACTTTTCCTTGTCAGGGAAACTTCCTTAGCTGTAGTTTGAGAATGGTAGCTTTCCTTTATTTCATTATTACAAAAAAAAAAAAGCCTCAACATTCATTGCATGTGGGCTGAAAGTGATGTAGAAATGCAACCCTTGCCACAGTTCTGCGCATTTGGGGTTCTGCGTTTTTGGTTCTGCGCATGATGGGGTTTGTGCATTTGTGGT
>WEIT01024609.1:0-26701 GCA_013389985.1 Dryoscopus gambensis | reverse complement strand
ACTTGATCTCACCTTCAGCTTTATTCTATCCTCTCTGATGACTCCGCTGTGTTTAACAAAACATATTTTTCCATTTTCTTAAAAAAATCCAACATGACATAAATAAACCCCACACAAAACCATGTCAAAAAACAGGTATAAAGGAATTCTCAGCATTTTAATCAAAAGTACTCCTGTTTTGATTTCAGCCTCAATATTCAATTATGTGTTCCTATAATTGCTATAATATGGATATGACATATGCATAAATTCAAATAAGTTGAGTAGCACTGTCAGGGCATTTATTTAACCTGTAAATTTTTTATCTATTCAATGACGCTTTCCCCTTGAGGTCTTGCCTTTTCAAGTTTTAACTGTTTCCAAAGAGGTGTTGCAGCTTAACTGTCATGGATAAATAGGGGAAGTAGAGGAAGTTCTACAGCAAGTACCTTTATGGTATCTACATGTCTATGGGCAGGATTCAACCCTCTAGACTTAGATTTCTAATACCATTTTACATTTCCTAGGACATGCTGCCTGGCCTCCATTTGACTCCACAGATACAGTCCTTGTTTCCCACAGTCTGTAGATGTTTATGCAACCGAATCCAGTGCTTCAGATACAGTACATGGAGAAATGCTATTTGTGATACAGACCATGAGGGATGGGCCTGGATGAAGGTATGGTAAAAGAAAAATCAAAGAAGCTTTGTAGGGGCATCTTGTGAAATTATTCTGACATATCAAGGACAAGGAAATCAGTCCTACTTGAACCACGCCTGAAACTGTAGGGGTGAGTCAAGTTAAGAAATTAGGAAGGTTACAGGTCTGTGTTGTTGTTGTTCCTGACCCTGATTCTGAAGGGCTTACTCTCCTGCCACGTTATTGTCCAGCAACAGAGAGACTGTGGACCTTTCAGTCAAACAGGACTGATGCTCGTCCCTTGTTTCCTTCGGGGAGCACCACTTTTTAGGTACCAGGCAAGAGAAAGAAAATTTAGTATCACACTGTATAATTTTCATTCTTTGGAATTATAGGCAGTAAACATGGTCTGAATTGACTTAATTCCTCATCTGGATGTCCATCAGGATTTCTAGGAGAAATACAAACTCTGATTGTAACAGATCAGCTGGGAAATCCAAATACTGATTTTATATTTCATGAAGATGTATGTGTTCTCTGGTGCCTGCACCAAAACTTGGTCTCTCAGAAAGTTCTTATTCAGTGCTTATCATCCATCTGGAGCTGTACACCTCAAAAATCACATTTTCTGGTGTGTTTGTTATGCTAAAGTGCCATGGAACCAGGAATAGCTACTGAATAACAGGTCAGGAAATTAATTCTAGACAAACGTTAAAAAATTTTCTTTTTTTCTTGGGTGATGGGACATACTGAGACTGTCACTCAAGTCCTTGTAAGTAAGGAACACTCAGACATACTATTTACTGCTTATGTCATGTCTGAATCCTCTGATACTGAAATGATCCTGCTTACGCATTACAGTTCATATGCCCGTTAGTTCTCATACTTTACCTGGCTGGAAGCACTGTCAACTGACGTTACGGATGAATAATGTAACAAACTTAAAACTGTGCCCTCTGGCAAAAAAAACAACTTTCCAAGGCAAATGGGATGAATCATCGATAAAAATGTTTAGAATATTTAAAAGTATGCCTGAAACCACCCCTGCATAAGCTTCCTTTAGCAAATCAGAAACTATGGTAGGATTATGAAAGCTAGGCTGTGTGTCTAAGTTCTTCAAAGTCAGCTATTACTGACTGCTACTTGACTAGATGACATCAAAATAACTTGTTAAATAGGTACAGAAAGAAACTAGAGAAAAACTGGCATTAACTGAGGTCTTCATGGCTGCACCCTTGTTCCAGGATAGAGAGCTAAACAGCAAGAAACTTGGTGGTTAGTGCTTGTTGGCAGTAATTTGATGTCCATGGGCATTGCCCAGGAACTCTAATGCCCTAATAAGCCTCTGTTTCACATGCACATTTTGACATGTGAGCCCTGCTGACAAGGGATGAATTCTACCAGGTATCAGACTTCACCCTGAAAACTGAAGAGGCTGAATTAATTTCTTTGCTCTTGCTTTGCCTGCCATCCTTGCAGCACTGAATAAGCTGGTATGTTGTAGTTATCTGTAGGAGGAGACAAACAAGACTACATGAGCGGATAGGTCTTTTTAAGCACTGTATTTCTGAAAACCAAGAAGACCAGCAAATACCTTCTCTCTGTACTGTGCATACTCCTACCTTTGAGGAAAGGAGGAAAGAAGAGTCAACACAGCACCCACTTTATTAGGTAAGCTTATTTCACTGTCAAAAATATTCAAGTCATGACAATGTAATACAATCACATTAAGAAAAATATTGTTCCTCTTTCAAAGACTGTCTCATGAGGATGATCAATTGTAAAATCCTCCCTGTGCTGTTTTAAGGGAAACTATCTATGAAAGAAGGAAGAAGAAAGGAGTTAGGTGCACTGGTAGCTGGCTGCAGTCGTCTTTCAGCCCTGCTGTTCTCTAGGAGGTGAAGAGGTTGGCAGTGGGGACTGTTGTTTTGCTGTGCTCTAAAGGGACGTTGAGCATGATGTGCTAACCTGGAGAAGTCATACCAGCTTGCATGTATACTTCACAGAGGTTTTATTTATTAGCAGAAAATTTTGAACCGTTTTCCTGATGTTTGA
This sequence comes from Dryoscopus gambensis, assembly GCA_013389985.1. Classification (NCBI taxonomy): domain Eukaryota; kingdom Metazoa; phylum Chordata; class Aves; order Passeriformes; family Malaconotidae; genus Dryoscopus; species Dryoscopus gambensis. The sequence continues at coordinate 24,026 of WEIT01024609.1, read as the reverse complement.
AGTAATGGAGAAAAGGTCTTTCTCAATCTATGAAACATGCACAATAATGTGCATATGTTGGGCAGGTCATGGCTGCTGCACAAAAGCTTCCTCTTCCCTTAGCAACACAGTTGAAGTATGATGCTATGGTGGAAAAAGGCACTGAGGTAGATGAAAGTTCCAGTAATAAATATTGAATGTTCTTTATACCTTGCCCAGAAGAGAAGGTGAGTTTAAGCGTATTTCTTGAAGCATGTGGAAAGCACGTCTGTACAACACCAGTACCGATCATAATAAAGCTGCAGCTTTAGGCAGTGCTTTTTTCTTGATGATCATAATTCAAAGCTACAAAGAGTTTTTTTAGACTATCTGACAACGGTAGCAAAAGCTTAGCAGGAGCAGGAGCTCTGAGATGCCCTAGAGCTTTCTTTTGAGCAGGAAATCAAGAAAGGTGTCATGTCGTGAGCTCCTTGCATTTGGTGATTTCCCTGACCTTGCAACACAGTCCAAGAGAAGAAATATCAGCTGTGTCCATCTGCAAGATAGCATTAAAGGAAACAACAAGGATAAATATTTTAGCAATGACATATCTAGGAGGAAAATTCTTTTGATACTTATCAGTAGTAATGCTGTGTCCCAGTGATTCCGCAATCAGTCTTCTGCCTAGGTAAATAGCCATATTTTCTGGACATGTCTGCAAACAGCATCTGATCTTCAGAATGTGGGATAGACCTTGTACTTTCCATAAAGAGGTATGTATTTTGCTTGAGTTGATTTGATGGGATTTGCATCAGGGCTTGTGCTGTTGGGTCAGTACTGAAGCAGCACTGTCCACTTTGATGTCCTGCTACTCTGGCCTCTGGGGTTTCAGAACAAATTAGTGCATCTCATCAGCTAGGAGAGATGTTGGGCTGTAGATTTCTGGGTGAATTTCCTCTCATCTGCTCTGGAGCCGATATCTTGTGAAATTTGCTGAGTCTCTGAACTCTGTAAAGTGCTAAGAATGTCTAGTAAATGCTAGACAAAAAGTGCAAGTGAGGAATCCCCCCAGTCCCCATAGTTATGGGGCTGACAACGAGTTTGTCATGTCAGTACACTTCATCTAAGCAGAATTTGTACTTTTTTTCATGTGTGTTTGGGCACGGGAGAGACTCAGGTTTTTTCTGTTTAAGAAGTGGGTCAAAGCCAAAAAAAAGAAAACTGCACTGCACATTGAGCATGTTGGGGTGCATGTGGTTGCATTTGGAACGTGACCACACTGTATTCACGCTCTGAATACTACCCAGTGTGCTCCTCCTTCTGCCAAGAAGCAGCTAGAAGTAAATTCTTTCTCAGGTATTGGTTTTGTTAATGGTTCTGAAGGTATATGGATGGTTACTGAAAATGTTTATTAAATCCATTGCAGTGGGACAATTAAGTTGTTCCATACCAGTGAGATACTGTGTACACAAAGCAGCTGTGGTGCAGCAGAGGAACAACATCCCCAAAAGCTGGAAGCCCAGATATTCTGTCCTCTCCAGAACTGAATTGTACTCCAGATTGCTACGCTGAAGAAAGTGGTAACATGCAAATAAGACATCATTCCACATTTTCATGATTTCCCTTTTCAAGCATATTACAGGTGCTTGTTCTGCAGTCCTAGTTCAAAAGCAAAATTTATGCAAGACACACCAAAGCAGCAAGAGTTTCCATCTCCTAATTGTGCTGTAGCAGATGGCTCCTCTGGGATTTTCATGCACAAAATGCAACTGAATATGCTAGGATTCCTATCTCATGTCCCCTACAGATCCACAGGCTAGGAATGAGGTTATTATAATGAGATTGCTTGTTGCAGCTCTGACTGCCTTGTGCTTCACTTGTGATGATTCATGAGGTCTCTCTTGGTGGCACAGTTCTAATCTAGGAGCTCCAGACAAAACCATAAATACTGGCATTTGGACAACTGACCCCATAAGGGCAGGTGATAATCTCCAGTGCCATGGCAGTAATTGCCAGCTGCTTCTCTTTTTTTTGTGGAAAAAACCATACATATGGACAATGCTTTGTTTGACGACAAAAGCATTTAGAAACGTGCCCAACAGGACAGCAGTGTTCAACATGTTAAAATAATCTCCTTCTATTCGGTAACTTGGCACAGATCTTATTACCTACTGCACCAGGTCACATCAGCGTGTGCTGCGTGACATGATGTGACACAGCTTGAGAGCAACTGACACAGCACTGCCTCTCCCCACCACAGAGATGTATATTGGATGCTCAGGAAACAACTGGTGCAGTTATCAAATCCTCTCTGCTACCTGCAGTTAGGCAAGTGACCCATGCTCTGAAGCATCTTCATTTAGTAGCAAATTGTTATTTTTGTGCCGGCTTGAGGAAAGAGTTTTCTTACAGGGCACCTCCACTGCCATTGCATCAGAAACTCTTACAGGGCACCTCCACTGCCATTGCATCAGAAACTCGTGTTGGGCTGTTGAGAGCTGATGCACAGCCGAGTGCTTCAGAGACAGCCCAGCAGTGAGTGTGGGAAGCATGAGCAAACTGCAGGGTGTGCCAGGCCATTCCCACTGATTTAGGCAGTTATAGTCCTGTACAAAAATATTCAAATGGTAGGTATAAAACCAAAAGCTTAGTGGCTATCCACAGGCATTGAGAGATTTGCACTAATTTCTTAAACCATAATGCTAAACCATTGCAGAAAATAAATTTTGTGAAAACTGGGCTAAGAGGGCACCATTCAAAAATAAAAAGCTTGGGAAACTCATTGAGATAATGAGCTGTAGGTGATTAACCCAATCACTGTTGAGGTCACCAGCAGTATTAGAGCCTTAATCCCATTGATTTAGATTATTGTATAGTTTTGTAGTTCAGTAACTTCTAGGTTGTATGCTTTTATGTTATGTCTTACTCTTTTTGATGCTGTGTAAGACCTCACCAGAAATCAAGGGTGAATATTGTTCAAATAGGTGGTAAATAAGATTGTACCTGCCCTTATCACATGAAGTTATTTCCAGATAACTGGAAAACTGTAACTGTATATTTCCAGATAACAGTGGTGAAATTGTGGTAAGATCAGAAAATATAAAAAAAGGGTGCTCCTGCTCTCCTCAGACCCCATGCATTTGCCTCTCTAGGCAGGGTGCGTGACTTGCTGTGCAGCGCCCTGCTGCCAGCTCTTGTTTTGTTCTCTAGAGGTCATGAAAGAAAGTTGGTATTTTTCTAATTATGATCACCAGGTTCAGAGCAGGGGAAGAACAAAGACAGGGATCCATTGGAGAGCTAACACTGGGCTACTGCAATGGCTCTCATGACTATTTTACATTGAAGAATGAATTGAAGCTTCGTAGTTGGAAGCTGGAAGAGGATTGTGGCAGAATTGCTCTGAAAGCCTGAGGAGACCTAGTGGCTGAATGCGCATGTAAAGCAGAGTAATGGTACAGTCTCCATGGCAGCATCTCAGAATTGTACAGTAATATTTTGAAATGTAATATAGATTCTAATTTTTCAGTCTTAACCCATCAAATCAGTTTTACTATAAATACCCACACTACCCAGTCTCTGAAAGAACTAAGGCTGACAGTTATTTTAAGACTGTCCAACCAAAGACAAAAACGCAATTTATATTCCCTGCCAAAATACACTCTTTCAATTAGGAGAACAGAAGAGTTTTGATTTTAGGCAGGCAAAATCAAGGAAATATAGAGTTTACAGGAGGAGCATGATCTCTACTTCCTCATACATCTGGATTATGGCAACCTTCAATAGCCAACAGCTGAAAACACTGAAACTCTGTGGGCATGTACATAGGAATGCTTCTTACTGTGACCGGCTGCACTACGAATCAACTCAGAGCACAAAAGGGCTGCTGAATCTGTCTGAAACCACCAGTGTTCACCAGGGTGTATAACTCAGAGCACATCTGAAAAGGCAGTGGCTGCTATTTGCAGACAAAAACTACAGGCTTAAATACACACCTAGTGAAACAAGGGACCCCAAGTGCTTTGCTGAGCCCACTAGTGTGTCATATGTGCCTTTGTGTCTGAGAAAGCAGAGGTTGCTACAAGCAGGTAACTGGACTCATGTGCAAACACTCAAGGGAGTAATTGAATGTCCTCAGTGGTGGTTGTCTGGTCTCCATAATAACAGCTGGATTCCATTCAGCATAAAGCTTGATTGAGAAAAGATGCTCTAATGACTATCAGTTGTGATCGGGGTCTCCACCTGACTTCATCCTCTGTTAAGGAGATTCACAATAATCTTATGAAAGCTGCTGAAAAGTTGTCAAAGTTGTGGATTATCGAAGAATGGCAAGGGTGGGGGTGGTTAATGAAGTTGTATTGAATAGTGTGGGACCGGAGCAGGATGTAAATGGTATGGAAACAGGGGTGGAATGTGCTGGTTTTGGCTGGGGTGGAGTTAATTTTCTTCACAGTAGCTAATATGGAGCTATGTTCTAGATTTGGCTGAACACAGGGTTGATAATAGAGACATGTTTTTGTTATTGCTGAGCAGGGCTTACACAGAGCCAAGGCCTCTTCTGCTTTTGATGCTGCCACACTGACAAGGAATTTGGGGGTGCATGGAGACTGGGAGGAGACACAGCCAGGACAGGTGACCCAAACTGACCAAAGGGATATTCCAGACCATATGGCATCATGCTCAGAACATAAAGTGGGTGGAAGAAAGAGGAAGGGGGAACACATTTGGAGTGATGGAGTTTGTCTTCTCAAGCCACCATTGCCTGTGATGGGGCCCTGCTCTCCTGGAGATGGCTGAGCACCTGCCTGCCCATGAGAAGCAGTGAATTAATTCCTTGGTGTGCTTTGCTTGTGTGCGTGGCTTCTGCTTTCTCTATTAAACTCTCTTTATCTCAATCCATGAGTTTTCCAGCTTTTACCCTTCCACTTCTCTCCCCAGTCCTGCTGGTGAGGCAGTGAGTGAGTGTCTCTGTGGGGCTTGGTTGCCAGCTGGGGTGAAACTACGACAAAGGTTATCATTGGAAAATATACCCTTATTCATCACTGTGCAAACGTAATTATTATGCAAAGAGCTATAACTCATTTTGAAGTTATTTGCGTTTGTGGTATAGCTCTATATACAAATGCTCCTGGGTCTGAAATATTTGCTTGATCATCCCAGACTAGATTTTCTAACCCTACTCCCATTTTTTTACATCCCTTGCATGCAGAGCACTTGGATATCTTAACCCTGGAGTGCTCTTGCAAACTGGCTGCTTTGAAGCCCATATATGAAAAGGTTTGGACAGACGTAAAGCAGTGTCCCCTATAAATGTCAGAAACCCAGTCTTGTCCCCTGATGGAATGCAATGGGCTACAATCTGTCAGTCAGGCATGACAGCTCTGACCCATGCTAGAATTACTGATTTAAAAAAATTAAGTTACTTGTGCTCTCTTGGCAAGTTACATATATTGCCATCTGTAATAGCAGATACAGCGGTGGTGCCAGGATTTCTTTAGAAATTGAGAGCATTTTATTATTTCCAATATCCACAGAAACATTAAGGTGTTGCTAGCAGCTTTGCTGCTAATTACACTTACCACAAAAGCAAAATTAAATAAATAAATATAGCATGAGATAATTACAAGGGATGTCAGATAAGTAAGAGAATAATCAATAGACAAGTATTTCTGACAATTGTCTCTGTGAAAACTGGAGACTTTGATTTTCACATGGAGATATCAACTCAGTGATGCAGGTGCTGTCCCTGAGCCAAGGATCCGCTAAGTACTCACTGCTCCTTTCCAATGCAGTCAGTGTTTGTAGGGTTAGGCCCATTTGTGGAGGGCTGGCAATTAAATGAGAAAGAAGGGTTTGGTAGATGCTTGTCTATGTACAGTGCTGGGATTCAGTCCATCCAGAATCAAGCTGCAGCCATCTCTGGATAAAACATGGCATCTGGGTAAGAAAGAGCAGGAAATCGCCCAGCTGTTTCAAGACAACGTGGCAATCATTGCCCAAATTCAGGGCCCGAGTGTCGGCCATGATGCTTTAGAGGATGTCCCTTGGTGTCCCAGAGGTCCCACGTTTTATCTCCTGGCCCTGTGCCAGTGCTCCAGCCCACCGGCACCACGTCTCAGGCCCCAGGCAAGGAGGCAGGAGGGTGAAATGCAAGCACATGGTGAAAAGTGAAGGACTACCTATTAACGTGAGGTCACTGACTGGGATGTGGGGGCAGCACAGAAAACCAGCAGTACCAGCTGATAGCTCTTACCTGAGAAGAAGGAGAAGGAGAAGGAGAAGGAGAAGGAGAAGGAGAAGGAGGAGGAGGAGGAGGAGGAAGAGGAAGAGGAGGAGGAGGAGGAGGAAGAGGAAGAGGAGGAGGAAGAGGAGGAGAAAGAGAAAGCTCATGGTACTGCATTTAAACATGAGCCAAATGCTCACCCACGGTCATTTTCAGGCAGCAAATTTAGATGTGGTCTTTGGTCTTTTCTATTTGTACTACAGATGATGAATATATTACTCAGCTTGTCCCCTTTTTCAACTGTGACTGTGTAAGTTTTCTGCACATATTCCTGCCTTTGCAGAGGCTCCTGGTGCAGGTGTTAATTCTCCCCAAGATCTGAGCTGATTGGGAGCTACAGTCACACCCTTAGGGATGGAAAAAAATGAGGTATATTGGAAAATGGGAACGTCACAGTTTCAAAAACAACTCTATATCCCTCCTGCTTCTTAATAAGCCCTATTTTTAAAATCTTCTTTCTCTACAGGGGTTGATTCTACCTTGTTATTTGTACAGCATCTGCTATCATCAAGTACAATTGTGAATAACCCTTGACATTACCATTGTATAAATGCTTCCAAAAAATGTTCTTAATTAAAGACAAACAAGATTTTTTTCTCTCTGTTTGTATCTTAAGATCATCTCTCTGACATATTTTATAATAAAATATATGTAGCAGAAACAATGATTAATTAGAAAAAATTACATTTTTATGCCTTTCTGCATAAAAAAATTTAAAACTGTGCAAAGAGCAAAGATGTTTCATAGTTCCAGGAATACAATTACATATTATTTCTTAATCTTCAGGTTAGTCTGGGGTATTAATATGCTCAGTCAGAAAAGTCAGTAGATCAAACCTTAGCTCCCACTGTAACATTACAACCTAAAACCCAGTATATTGATTTAAAATAAGCAGGCACACCCTAGAGGTAAATATGAAATGCCACAGTTTCATATGGGACTGAATTTAATATAATGTCATATGAGATACAACACAGAAAAAAACATTAATAATAATAGTTTTTAAAAAATCCTTTTCTAAAGAGTGATGCCCATTCTGTGTTTATACATATTTTAGGAAGGGACTTATTGTTCGCAAAAGAAAAGCAGTGAAAATTTATTTCAGGTTTTAGTTGCTGAAAGCATAGTGGAGAATTCAAGGGAGATGAATTTATGCTTTTTTGGTCGGCGGGGGCTTTTCTAATGTGCGATTTGTGAACCTTAGAGAATTCTTTATTTTAGGACAAGTCAAGGACTGAATCACAGGGAGTCATTTTTTATTTTGTTTTACTTCACTTCTCTCTGGAGAGATGCCAGCACCGGCAGGACTCCCATTCCGTGGCTGGTGCTGCAGGCTGCTGGCTGCCTCTCCTTGCGTAAGCGGCTGCAGCCCCACAGCGCCAGGTGCCACTTGCTGCAGCGGGAGTGGAGAGCAGCCTGTGCCACTGGGCCTTCTAATTAATTCAGGGTGCTTAAATGTCCTCCTTTCCAGGCACCAGCCATTGCAGGCAACTCCTCCGGGGCCCTTCCAGGATGGTGGACACGCTGTCGGGCACTTCCCTCTGCCTGTCCCTCTGCCTGTCCCTCTGCCCTCCTGGCAAAGCAAGGAGGCGAGGAGACTGCTGGCCCATCTGTCCCTCCTCCACCCTCCCTCCTGTACCACCCTCTGCCCTTCGCAAGAACCTCTGACACCCCGTGTGTGCCCATCTCTGCTGTCTTGCAGCTACAGACCTTTCTGGCCTGGGGAGGGGTAGCAGCTTCTCGCCCACAGCGCTGTGGGCAGCATAAGAAATTCCTCTTGCTTCCAGATCCATACAGGCTTTCCTGGTGGAATCAAACTTGACCACAAATTTCCTACAGACCCAGGGTGCCTGGCCCAGGTGGGGTTTGCATTTTTGGCTTGCATGGTCCCACTCTGGGCTTTGGGCTCTGGGAACAGCTTTGGGAGAATTGGCTGTGTTTGGAATTCCACGTCTCTGGTGGAGATGCAGCATTTAAGCATTAATTTGTTCTGCATGAATTTGCACAGGAGGCAAACACAGAGGTCAGATTCTGCAACGCTGAATCATGAGGGCTTCTTAGTTCTGCCTGCCTGCCTGCCTGCTGATCAAGGTTAATAAGAGCTGGCAAGCTCCAGAGGCCCAGTTACATTGTATAAAATCTTTCAAAGGCAACACTGAATATCACGAGTAAAATCAACTGTGTTGGTCTCACTGGAGTTATATTTTCCTGTCTCAGTTTTCAGTTTATCTGTTAATAAACAGATAAACCTATTGCTGAAATAAACCACCTTTGTTAGGTCAATATTGATGTGGACTGAAACTGCATTGAAATGGGGATCAAAAGCATTTGAGTAACAGACTGTTGACTTGTGTTGCCCTTTCTATATTGCACCTTCAACATCTGCAGTTCAAAGAAAGTTTTAGAATTGAATTAAATCTCATTCTGCTGTGGCAGACACTCCTGTGACATGAGGACTTAAGAGATCAGTCTTCCCTTCACAATAGAGATGTTGCAAAAAAATCTGTCATTAAGCAGAATTCTTGCTGCATCAAGTAAGTCTACACAGCAATTTCTGTGATTCAGTATGGCTCAAAGAGACAACCCCCGCTTCACATCTGAGCTGAACTCCTCGAGTCTGCACTGCTGAGCTGCAGTGCAGTGACCCAGCCCATATTCTCACAATGACAGCAGCACTCAAGAGCCCCGTGACCATTGCCTGTGTCCTGCACACTCAGAAGTTGCAAGCCCCTAAGCTCCTGCTGCTGAGGTTTTTGATGTTCTGCTACTACCCATGCCTAAAATAGCTTCCTTGGTACATGGCTATACATCTCCATGCTTATCTCACTTCTGCACTTGGATTAGAAATCAGAATCTCTTCAGTTTAATCCCTGCGAATCATGCATCTACTGCCTGGCATAGCTAGTACAGATAACTGCTGTCCTGAGGGCAGGGCAAAATTTAGATTGATTTAATTTCAAATCAGGAGCAGTGTTGCTGAGCGAAAAATGGGGAGAAACCATCCACAGTTCTAGAGATTGTAACAACGATTTTAGTATTGTCTGTACTTTAAAAGAACAAGTCCATTGCCTGTTCTGAAAAGGACGGCTCAGATGTTAAAGTCCAAAGTGGGTGCTGAGCTTTGAATACTGGGTTTGCATTGACACTAATCCTAGGTTACAGAGAAATGCCTTCCAGGGGTGAAAATCAGATTTCTGTCTCCCTTTCTCAACATTTCTGCCTTGGAGGATTCCCCTCCTCAACTTACTGTCTAGCAGTAATCCTGTTGGGAGGTGTTTCAGAGTCCCAGTGCACCTCAGCAGACCCCATCTATGTAAAGTCAATTGGGTCTTGCATCCAGAGGATGGGGAAGACAGCAGCAAAAATACCATGTGGGAATTCCCAACAGAGTACCTAAGGGCCAGCTGCCCTCATCCTGACACTGAGGCAGGGCAAGAGGATAATCGTCTGGGCTACATGAGGCTGGCTGTGAGGTGTATTTTCACCTGCTGGGCAGAAATAGCAGCACCAAGTGACTGCAGAGCAACGGTGCTCTGGGGGCGGGGATTCGTGCTGCTGGGTTAGCTGCCCACCACTAACATGTCCTCTCAGCCAGTGGGCTGCCTGCTGGCTGTCAGATACTGATCTAAAAGAAGGCATATGAACCCCAAACGGTTTCATGTCCCAGCATTCGCAGGCGCTGCCACCACAGCAAAGGCTCTGCAGCAGTGTTGGGTTAACGAGAGCCCGTGTGGGAGGGAACAGGGTGCCGCTTTGCACTCAACGCTAATGCTTTTGCTTAAGCATAATCCAGCTGAAGGTCTTTTCAGCACAGCAGAGTTCAGTGGAGGACTAGCTGAGTGTGCTGGTTCAGAGGGCACTAATGCAATTGTGTGATTAATTTGCGTCTGTGCTTTTGTTTGCTGTGCAGGCTGCGGTCAGTGGAGATGGGCAGTAGGATATAGTCACTCACTCCTCCAGTGCTCCCCGTGCTCTGAAAAAGATGACTGCTGGCCTCTGAGAGCTCCTTCGGAGCAGGGATGAGTCACTGCCCCTGGGTAAACAGTGAATGCTATGATGACACTCACGTTTGAAAGACAATGAGGTGGAACAAACAGGGTAATTTCTTAATAAATATTTATTTCAAGGAAACATATTTGGCTTAATCCTTTTTCCACTGATGTTAATAAAAGTTATGCACTGACAAAAGGCACTGCAGCATTTGTAACATATTTTGACATCTGTGGATGAAAGGTTCTAAATAATAGCTAAGGATTATGTATTCCTCAGTGGGAACATGAGTTAGCCTGCTGGATAAATTAATAAACACATTGTTATGTAAGTATGGTAAAATGCTGCTTGATTAAACTTGACATGCTGACAAAAAGAAGCTGAGGATTTGGATTTACTTTACTTTATTTTATTTTACTTTTTTTAAAATTTGATTTTTCAAAAATTTCATACTTGTAAGGCTTGCATGAAAAAATCTCTAAGTACTTTCAATTTAAAGCCATTAAATTTCCAAACGGACACAAATATATTCAGCTCTGTTTTACAGGTAGAGAGATTGAGGTATGCAGAAGATCACTGAGACTTCAGTGTCATGGGGTCTCTGAACTACAGCACCCCATGCACCCTTGGTCCTTACAAGGTACAGAAAGTTATATTTAATTGTTCTCATCATGCCAAAACCTCAAAATGGTCTCACAAAAAGAAAGAGACCTGCCTGGTGTAAAAATGTCAGAAAGGAGATGTCGGGTTTAGATAGTTAATAACAGCCAAGAAAATTTACCACTCATGGAGGTGTATCTTATATTTTACCCTAAGTATCACCATGAACGCTGCAAGCATGGGAGACCCTGGGGGGCTTTTTTGGCTGTAAGGGTGTGACACAGGTTCCTGGCTCGGGGGGTGTCACCATTAATCCCACCCAGCTGCATTTGCCCTTGCAGACACTGGGCAGCATTGCTGGTGGGTGCTAAAGCCTGTCCTTGCACTCCAGCCCCAGCACTGCAGGTCTGCTTAGTGCCACCATAATTAAGCCAAAGACCTTTCTTTCTCTCTTCATTCACTGAGATCCCTGATCTGATCACAAGCATTGGTACAGTGGTCCTCACTGTGGTGCTCAAGAATCATTTAAATACCCCACTTGATCCCAAAACTGAAATATCTAGCACCTGAAAGTGATGACTAGTGATAACACATTTACAAACATTAGACTGTGGTACATAACAGATTGGTGTTTGCTACTAAATGCTGGGGAGCCTAGTATGGAGTATTTATAACAAATTATTTTTTTGTATTTGTAAATATTATGATATATTTATAACAAATTACAATTAGAGATTTTCATGGAAATGGTTCTTTTTCTAGGTGCAACCTACATAATTTCGGCAAAGGAAGCCCGTAGAAATGACTAAGAGGGAAATTAGATATCACCAACTTCCAGTGCTTTTGTCTTAGTCTGGTATTTACTGCACTTTCAGCAACTCCAAAATTATTCTCCTTGACTTGGACAAAGTAAAGATTAAAAGATCAGTTTTCAGTGGGTGATAGTTTTCTTCAGAGCTGAAGAGGATTTGGAGTTTGTGTTTTGTTGGGGTTTTTTTCTTCATTTTTCCTTCAAATGTAGTGATCTGTAACTGAAAGAGTTTAGCACTCTGCCTTCTGTTCTGTCCTGCTCTGCAAAGACTGCTTTTGGTGTCCATGCAGTAAGCTGCCAGCCTTTTTAGAGGTTTTTTTCTTTGTAATGGCTTTGTACAATGTGGATGCACTTTTGTCTACAAGGTCACCTTGTAGAAGGTGACAAAAAACCAGTCACATTAGAAAAAAATATCCTTGGGAAATAAGGTCTGTCTAGTGCTGGTGCTCAGGGATCTGCTTGTTCCCTGCCTTTCTGAACTGTTTTATCCACTTAGATGACTCATGAGGACAAGGACTGTCTCACAGACAGTCCATACCTAGCACAAGGAGTACCAGTCTCAGCTGAGTTGAGGGCTCTTCCATGCTGGAGGCAATTATGTGCTGCTAGCTATGAAACAATAACGTTGAGATCAATCAGGTCAATAACTAATTTTCCTTTTCTCCTCCTGGATACAGATAATGTAGATTCTGCCTTCCATTGCTCCTCTGGTATTAGTAGGAAGATTTATTTAATACCACAGGAAATGAAGCCAAAGGTGAGACTGAAATTCATTTCAACATAGTGAAGACTTTGATTCTTCTGCAAGTCTCTTATACTTAAGACTTAATGCGCAAAGAAAGGGCGATGTCAGTGTCATGGGCTGGCAGTTCTAGCTTGCACTGCATTTGCCTGGAGATAAGGAAGTATAAAAACCAAGGGTGGGATAAAACTGGGCATCTCTGTATTGTCTCTTCAGAGGAGAAGGGGATGCCTTCCCAAATGCATCTTGTCTTCATCTCACCATTGCAATCATTGGTGTCAAAACTTTTATTGCCAGGTTTTTATGTGTCAAGAGAGTGTCTGGCACAGCTGGAGGTGCCTCCTGGACGTCACAGCCTGTGGGTCATTGCAGACAGCTGAGGCCCAGCTGCTCGGTTTTGTCTTAGCATTTAAACAGGTACTCTGTTTGGTGTGGGGTGTTTCTCTCTTGACACAAAAGCAGCAGAGAGCAGTGGTTCCCTCCTCATGGTACAGCAGCTACTGTGCAGCATGCTTCCCTGCATCATACTCTCTTTATTCCTTTCCAAAATGGTTGCAGACAGGAAGCAATTACTTAAGAAATATTGTTAGTAGGATGATCTCTGTGCCACTGACCTTTTCTCAGTCTTGGGAGACCAAATAAGTCTGCTCAGCCCTGCCAAGCATGACATCTGCCTGTGTGAGACCAGTCTATTGTCAGCCCAGCCTGTGTTGCTCCTCTGCCATTATGACCTCTCTGTCTCTCCATTTCCCACCTCCATGTCTTCCTGTCTCCCACCAGCCCCTGTCCCGCAGAAGTGCCCTCTGGTCTCCCCGCATGCCACTTTCCCGCTCTCCCCTTACCGGTGCAGCCTCTTTTCCACTGCGCTGTGCTCAGCCCGGGGCTGCAGTGACTTTTCAAGCGCATGTAGAGCCGTGTGTGCTGCGGGAACGTGCTCCCCTCCACGTGTCAGCACAGACACAGCCTCTCATAAACTTTTGACCCTTGCTCAGTCCTCTGCCATCCCTGGCAGAACCAATGGCAGGGTTATACGCTCGGGTTTAGTTACCAGTGTCTGGAGACTGCCAGGGAACACGGTGTTGCAGCTCTGATTACACTTACCTGGAAGGAAAATACTCTTAAGCCAACAGCTGCTGTTTTCTTCTTTGCTGCACTTTTATTTCTAGGTTGTTTCTGCCTTTTTTTTTTTTTAGTTATTGTAATTATTTGTCATTCAGTTCCTACTCAGGCGCCAGCTGTGAAAAGCTATACCCCTTGAGTAATACAGCATGGTTCTTCCTGAGCTGTGTGAGAAGTCCCTGTTATGGATAAAGCCAAGGAAGAGCATAGAAACAGAGAAAGGTGGTTGCAGTCCTTTTGGGAGCATGGAGAAAAGGCAGAAGCAGCAAGTCCATATGTCTAAACTGGAGATTTGATGACAGAAATTATGCCTTCCCTGAGTCCAGCAGAAGAAAAATCCCTCCCCAGTCAAAAGCTACACAGAACACTGTCCCTTGCTCTGTTCCTACTAGTAAATAAATAAAAATTACTTTCCAATGAGTTCCAGCGCAACCTTCGGTGCTCCAGTCAGTGGTTTCCTTTTCCTCTTTCCAGGACTGCAGTTGTGCTCTAAACAGCTTATAAGCTTCAAAGCCTTGCTTAGAAAATATTTTCAATGGCATTATCCTTTCATACAATATATTTGTAACACAATCATTTTCTTAGCAGCTCCTGTCACATTATTACATCAACCTCAATAAGTGATTTCTTTGGACAGCTTCTCACACCAACTTGAGTACCCTCATGAGGTTTGGCTGTGCTCCTGTATCCTCCTCTGCTTGTTCCTTTTCCCTGTTTAACCCCATTAATGGGGAGGCTGGACCCCAAGAAAGGTGTCATTCTGCTTCAAAGTCTATAACAGAGGATAGTGAGATACCCTTCCTGCAAGCAGCAGTGTGAATAATTGTCTCCCAGTAAGAGAAACCTCTTTTGGTTGCTTCTGTCTTGGACTCTGGCACTGCTTCCCTTGAAACCTGCAGCTTCTTAGCTTTTGTAGGTGCTGCCAAGCAAAAGTCATGGAGATAGAAACACCCCTAGTGAGTGCATCTTCATGAGGAAGGCTAAACCCAGGGAAAGCTAAACCCAAGGAATGGCACACAGGCTTCTCCTTACCTGGATTTAAAGCCTAGATGGCCACCAGTCCCTCCTACACTTGTGCCAGGCACAGCAAGCCATAGTTCCCACAAACCCAGTGGTATCTTGATGTTCCCCAGGGGCTGCCATTTGCCCTTAGCTAGAGAACAAGCTCAGATTTCATTTGAAACCAAATCTACAGGATGTTTCTTGCTGTTACAGAAGACAGAAAGCTCCAGAATACCTAGAATATCATAGATCCAAACAGCGTTCTATTTACAGTTACTTGATTTTGGAGGCGAGGCTGACTCAGGACTTTCTGTGCTTGACTTGGCAAAGCCCACCAGCTTTCACCAGCCCCAGCCTCCGAATATTTGCCTGCTTCACTTCAGATGTGTATCCCTGCAATGCAGAGTATAGGGAGGACACACTGTTATTTCTTTCTTTTCTCCTGGAAAAATATTTTCTTGTTGTATAGTTCAATGGAGTATAAATAAACATTTGGTGTATTTTTGTGTCATTTTGAAACACAGGTTGATTCTGCAGAGAGAGCGGCACACAGCATTCAGTGTTTGCACTGTCTATTTTATTCCATGCAGACTCCTTAGCATTGAAATAAATGTGCCACATCACAGTATAAACTCATTGTGGAGAAATAAGACTAATTCTAGTTACTGGATTTAACAAATTGTGTTTACAAGGTAGTTGTTTGATTCTTTTAATTTCTTGTCATATCCTTTTCCATTTAAACTTGATATCCTATTTTTTAACAGAACAGGTGCCACAACTTTAATGACTGTGACAAACTATCTCATTACCCTAAAAAAAAAAATCAATAAAAAAGTTTGAAGCTTATTGTCAGCTTTCATGAGAGAACTTGCAGACAGAGCAGAAAAGTGCAGTCAGGTTCAGGAACCTGATGAGGAATACAGAGAAATGTTAAATAAATTATTACTTATGCATTATTAAAAATAAGTCACACTTCTATAGCTCCTCTCAGATAATGAACTCAAATCCATTTATAATTAATTTCACAACTCCATGTAGGTAAGGGAACTATGTCATGTTGGTTTTATGAGCAAAGAGCTGAGACTTTGACATGTGAAGTGTTTAAAGTGGTGTCATACCAGGGAATATTCCCCAAAGGATATTCCAGCAGGTAAGTGAGGTGGGCAGGCATCTGGGTTGGTTTTCCAGGTTTTAGCTTCTGGAGCTGGGACTGTCTGTGTCCATCCTGGATTTAGTTGGAGTCTGGTCCAATGGAGTCTTCAGATTTGCTCAGTGAGGTACTGACCCAGCACCTCTAACTCCATGGGAATTGGGCTGTTGAACTCACCAGCCTGAAACTTGGAGTTGCCAAAAAGACATTTCAAAGTGCAGTGCTGTGACAGGATACTGATCCTAGCACTGTTGTTAAAACCTGAAAAGTCCTAGTACTGCACAGCAGAGGCAAAAAAGGCCATAACACAAATGCTCATTTAACTCATGGATGGGAGAGCTGCAACTGCTGAGACTAGAAGCTGTTGTGCCATGTGCTGATGGGAAGCAGAAGGATGGACTTGTCTGATCTACTGACATGCGGTGAGGAAAGCATTCAGCTGCTGCTGAACCCAATGGAAAATTAAAATCCTACCCCAAATGATTTTCTGACATGGTATATTCCCAGAAAAAGCAATGACGTTTGCTGGCACACTGACAATAACATGAGCGTTACCCATAACACAACCAAGTGTTCTATCAGAGCTGAAGTCAACTGTGCAGCCCAGATTACTTCCACTTTTGTAGACTGCATTGCAGAGTGCTGTGGGAAGCAGTATTTTGGGAAGCGTAATGAGGAGATAATCTGAGCCCTGTGAATGCAGGAGAACGTGACTTGCCCTCCTTTTCCCTGCACTACTTGGGTTTGCAAATGGCAGGCATTTTCTTTTCCCAGCTTTCAGCCTTATTTTATTTCTTATGGGCAATTGAATCAAGTGGCACTCTACCTGTGGTATCCTATGACTGTGTTCCTTATCAGGCAGTGGCAATCCTTCTGTGAAACAATACATCTAAACCTTTCCTTACACCACTGCCCTTGCCCAGATGAAGATATTTTGTGGTCAGTACCTTCTGCAGCTGCTCACTGCATCGCGCAGGGAGCAGCAGTGAGATCCTGAAGGCAAAGAATGCTATTTTTGGTTCTGCACTTTAAATGTGAGCCTTTCTTCCTTCCTTCTAAAATTGTGTGCATTATCAGATCGCGTTTCAAAGAGGCAGTGAATTTCTGCATTTAAAACACTTCCCCAAAAAGTGCTGGGCTTTCTTGATAAAGAGGCAGGTAGGAAGAATCTGCTCCATTTCAAATCTCTGAAAATAAAGACCCTGTCAAATTATGTTTCTTCCTTCTCATGTTGCTGCTATTTAAGCTGTTCCAGAGGCTTGTTCTGACTACATTCGGCAAGAGAATTGTGGAAGTTGTCTCCAGAATTGGTCCGTGAGGGGCCCAGGGAGTGTCAGAAGGAGGATCATCATGATGAATGCCCACCTTCTCCTGGGGCCAGCAGGCTTCCTCCAGGAACTGAGATCCAGATGGTGACGACAGGTGATTTGCTATTCATATAGCAGGAGAAAAGCTGTCAGGATTCCAGCTGCTGATGGATGAACTTCGGTTCTCACAAGGGGTTTTCTGTTTTTTGACCATAAGCCTTAGCTGCACTAAATAAACAATTTCCTTCCTCAAAGCACCATCCTTTTCACAGGAAATTTTTTGTTAGCTCTTATTCTGCAGCCTTCTATTGACTTAGGCATTACATATGCTGCAAAACTTGCCCATAGAATGAATTATATGAATCACAGATTCATCAAGGTTGGAAGATACCTTCAAGATTATTGAGTCCACCCATCAACCCAGCACCACCACAATCAGTCCTAAACCACATACCTAAATGCCACACACAGAGGCCTCTTGAACACTTTCAGAGATGGTGACCCCACAACCTCCCTGGGCAACTTATTCCAATGCTTAACCACTTTCAGCTACAATTTTTTTTTTTATATCTAATCTGAACCTTCCCTGGTGCAAGTTAAGGCCATCTCCTCTTATTATTTCACTTGAAACGTGACATAAAATACTATTCCCCAACTCACTACAACCTCCTTTCCAGTAGTTATAGAGAGCAATAAGGTCTCCCCTGAGTCTCCTTTTCTCCAGACTAAACATCCTCATAAGGAACTGAGCCGCTCCTCGTAAAGTGTTTTCTAGACCCTTTACCAGCTCCATTGCCTTTCTCTGGATGCAGTCTCCAGCCCCCTCATTGACTTGTTGTGAGGGGCCTGGAACTGAACACAGTAGTCCACGTGCAGCCCCACCAGTGCCAAAGGCAGGGGTACAAACCCTGCTGGCCACGCTATTGCTGATACAGGTCAGCATGCCATTGGCCTTCTTGGCCACCTGGGCACACTCTGGGTCATATTCAGCTGCTTTTATCCAGAAACCCTAAGGCCCTTTCTGTTGAGCAGCTCTCAAGACACTCTTCCCTCAGCCTGTAGTGCTGCGTCATGTTGTTGTGACCCAAGTACAGGGCCTGGCACTTTGCCTTACTGAACCTCACCAGCTGTCCTCAGCCCATCACTCCAGCTTCTCTAAACCCCTATGCAGAGCCTTCCTACCCTCCAGCAGATGACCACTCCTGCCCAGCTTGGTGTCATCTGCAAACTGAGGGTGCACTAGGTCTTCTCATCCAGATCATCAATTAAGATGTTAAAAGCAGAACTGTCTCCAAAACTGACCCCTAGGGAACACCATTAGTGACCTGCCAGCAACTGGGTGTAACTCCATTCCCCAGCACTCTCTGAGCTCAGCCCTCCTGCCAGTTTTCTACCCCGCAACAAGTGCACACACCTAGGCCAGGAGCAGCCAGTTTATTGAGGAGAATGCTGTGGGAAATAGTGTCAAAGTCTTTACTGAAGTCCACGTAAACAACATCCACAGCCTTTCCTTCATCTACTAAGCAGGTCACCTTGTCACAGAAGACGATCAGGTTGGTCGAGCAGGACCTGTCTTTCATAAATCCATGCTGGCTGGAGCTGATCCCTTGATTGTCCTGCACGTGCCTTTGTAATGGCACTCAAGATGATCTGCTCCATAACCTTCCCCAGCACTGAAGTCAGGATGACAGGCCTGTAGTTCTCCAGATCCTCCTTCCACCCTTCTTTAGATGGGCATCACATTTGCCAACTTCCAGTCAACTGGGGCTTCTCACAGTTGTTTTATTTTTTTCACCAGGACTACTGGTAAATGATGGAAAGTGCCTTGGAAAGTGCCAGAACTCTTTTGCTAGCTCCCTCATTCCTCTAGGTTGCATCCTGTCTGGGCCCATAGACTTGTGGGTGTCAAATTAGCAGGTCACTAACCATTTCCTCCTGGACTATGGGGGCTTCACCCAGCTCCCCATCACTAACTTCCAGCAGGGTATCCTGAGTGGTTTGTATTAAAGACTGAAATAAAGAAGGCAGTAAGTACCTCAGCCTTTTCCTCATCCCCTGACTCTATGCTATCCCCTGCATACAGCAAAGAATGGAGAATCTGCTTGGCCCCTTTTTTGTTTCCAATGTATTTAGAGAATTTTTTTTTGTCTTTAACAGAAGTAGCCAAATTAAGTTCTGCTTTGGCTTTGGCCCTTCTAATTTTCTCCCCAGTGACCTCACAATAACCTTGTAGTTCCCCTCAGGTTACCTGCTTCTCCTTCCAGAGGTGGTACACTCTCTTTTTCTCCCTGAGCTCCAGCCTAAGTTCTCTGAAGAGTTAATGAATATTGTGATATTCTTCATAATCTGGTGAACAGACAACTCTTATCTCTGTGTGTTTGTGGGAGAGCATGAAGAGAAGAAATCTAATGTAATATTTACATTACATCAAGCCAAGTAATGGCCATATGAATTATTGCTTTGGCACAAAACTATTTTGTATCTGTACAAAGTCTTGTATCCCTATGAAAGCAGAAGTTACCTAGGCAGAACATTTTGCCTCTGGGGCAGTATGCTCTTTTCCTATACTTATTTATCATTTTCTAGCAACAATCTTATTTACTTTATCAGGATTCATCATTTAGAATCATTTGTTAGAAGGTTTCTGACTCCACCAGCAATTATTTTGCCATCCTGCACTACACATTTTCACACCTCATGTCTACAGCTGTGGTCTTCTCAACTTCCAGAATTCAGGAAAAAGGCATCAGATTAAATACAGGTTATCAGGCTGAAAAAAGATTAAATTCCTGTATTTTGTAATAAAGATATGGCAAGAAAACATTTATGAGGTTTTTTAATAAATAGAATGGATTTAAGATCTGAACAACAGAATGAGGTATGGGTTTGGGATTTGATCGTAATTTTAGCAAGTGAAACATGACATTAAGATTAGAAGGGAAATATTTGCTGAAAAAAAGAAAAGGTTACCTCAACTTTTTGGAATTACAAGATGGTATTCAAAAGAGGTATTTTTATACCCACCAGGGAGCCATACAGGGTTTATGTAGATTTGACATTTTCTTTTTTCTTCTCTATTTGTATCTGGAGCCCAGGGTGAACAACCTCCTTTGTGTTTGCTCTTGCTAAATATCTTTGTCTGGGCAGCTGTTGATTCAGGCCTTGTGAATAAATAAAATGAAGAGGACCTCCTGCATGATTCAAAAATAAATGCTATTTTCTGAACCCCGACTTGCCATTTGTGGTGTTAGCATTATCTTATTGGACAAATAAATGGCCTCATTTCCCTCCTCACAAGCGTATTAGCTTTGCACTTCCAAAAGCTGCAGCAAGTGAACTTTCCTGACATTAATGGGAGGTGACGGCAGGCAAGGGAAGATGTTGCCTTTGTCCAAGAGGAGGAGAAGCTCTTTGAGCCCAGTGTGCCTGCAGCACTCCAGCTTCATGCACAGATTTTGTTCTCAGTGCTTGTGAGTGTTACTGAGGGAAATCAAAGACAAAATCCTTTAAGAATTCTGTCCTGTCCCCCCCTGCACGCTGCCTCTCATCATTGCTTAGGGAGGACTATCCATGGAAAAGCCTCAGTGGTAACTGGGTGCAAGCATTAGAAAATGGGGTGAGCTGACAGAAAATGCATTCATTTATAATAATTAAATAGCAGCAACAATTCCATTAGCCTTATTTTACACATATGGAAATGGAGACATAGAAAAGCACAATTTGCTGAAGCTGGGAGCACCAGCTGGGCCTGGGATGTCAGTCCTCCCCTTTCCAAGTCTCTCTTCTAATGACTAGACCAAATTTTGTGATGCCAGCATGTGATTGCTCCCTGATATTCTTTATTAAATGTGACTAAAACTTGTTAGGGGAGACTCATGCAGCTCTTCGAGGTTCAGTTATCCTCGCTGACCCTCAGTAATATTTGTGCTGCCTCTTGAGAAGCATCAGGCAGTTTGGATGAATGTCCCTCCCCCAGCGGCTCAGTGTCTGTGATTGTATCACTTAGCTCACACAAGCCCTGCTTCACATCCCATTAGAGTGTTTGAAGGCAACTGCACTTAGCTCCATCCTATGCCAATGTTTCAGCTCCTGTTCCTTTTGGACAGTTCAGCACTAGGGAGGAGGGTGATGAAAAGGATAAAATCACAGAGACAATATGTCACAATGTAAGGAGACATGAGAGCTGTCAAACAGAAAGTGGAATGGATGCTGTGGCCTCACCAGACATGGAAGAAGCCTGGAAAACCCTGTGTAAGTCATATATACCAATATGACCTGTGGAAAATATTACCCCATGGCTGTAAATCTGAATGACACACTGAAGCCCCAGCCTCCAGGGCTCATGCAGGCTGTGGGGGCTCCCTGGCTGGGCAGCTGCTCTGCTGCAGTGGACATGCACTGTGGAGGGGATGGGACTGGAAGGTGTCCAGATCGCATGTCCTGTGCTTAGCAGGGGTGATTTGACAGGGCTGCTGTGAACTCAGGGAAGATTACCCTAAATAATCTTTATCCTCACCATACATTTTAGAAACTGCGGACATTTTCAGTGTTCTGGAGTTTCCAGTGTGTTAGAGCAGGAGGCAGTTGAGATAGATAAAAGTAAATACAGCTCATGTCTACAGCTGTGGTCTTCTCAACCTCTGGAACACCTGGCAAGGACATCAGATTAAATACAGGTTATCAGGCTGAAAAAGAATGAAATTTCTGTTAGTCAGAATGATCAATTAAATGAAATTTAATTTGCTTTCCAAATGTATCCACAAGACAAACCCAGATCCTCCAGATGACAAGCCCAGACAAAATGGACTGTTCTCATTTCTCTTCAAGTAAATGGCAAATCTGCACAACTTCCAGAGTTATCGGTAGCTGAGCTGCAAAGCTGTCCCTGGCATGGTGACAGCTCAAGCAGATGGAGCTGAAGCCTGTCTGAGGAGTGCATTTCTTTGGGAAAAGCCAGGCTTACACATCCAGCAACTGGAAGAGGAAAGGAACATTTTGGGGTCATATAGACCAAACTGCCTGAAAACAGAACATGAAGTCACAGACAGTGCAAGTGCAGCAAGGCAGGATGAACATATCCTGAGAGAAAAGATGAAACTAGGTCATAAAATCTGAGAAAAGAGGAGAAACCACGCTTATCATTCATTAGCAATTCCCAGGTTACTTGGCATCTCAGATCAAGTGTCTGGTCCAGGGATGGATTTCACAGGGACCAGAATGATTCCCAGTTTCAGCTCAACTTTAAAGAAAATTCAGATTTTGCAAGTCTTACTCCAGAAACTGAAGGGATTTCTTACATTAGCTGTCTGTCATGTGTCAGCCTGGTGCAGCCACACAGCTGGGCTGTATCTCCCAGGAGAGGGGGACAGCTCTCTTTCCTTTCCTCAGTGACAGCAGCGTGCCAGCCAAGGGAAGTGGCAGCCTCCAAGCCTTTGGGAGATATGCAAAGCCTTGGGGCACCCATATCTTCTTAAAAACTTTATTTCAAGGGTAAGACAAACCTTAAAATGAGGTCCTGGGCTGTCTGTTGGGGTTTTTATCAAGTGTACCTTTAGCTACTTAAAGCTTAATCAAAACCTGCCTTGAAGCTTCTCCGTGTGAGAGAGCAGCTTGGACTGCAGCTGGGAGCACCACAGGGTGCTTGACTTCTTGCCTGGTGAGATGCACTCAGCCTGAGAGTGCTCTCATTTCTCAGCAGCTATGAGGGGGTATTATATCTATGGTTTCTCTGCTCTAAGCAGTTTCAGCATCTAAGTAGAGATGAAAACATTGGTACAAACCTCTGAAATCAGGATTGATGAAAAAAAGTTGTTCTACTATACAGGTGTAATTAACTGATGGGAAGGGCACCACTGTGCTATGGTTACACACTGAAAAAAGAGCATGAAAGAAACCCTCATCTTTCTTGTATTTATCTCCTTTGCTACTGTCAAAACATATTTGTTATACTCACTATGTCTGGTGATATGAACTCCTGAAGGGGCAGAAAAATGTTAGGACCATGTCTAGCACTGACTTTCAAATGTCCATGGCCACAAAGCCAAGGATGGCACTGCTCCCAGGAGCATGGCACTCTGTGGATCCATTAAAGACTAATAGATTTGTGGTAAGCCATAAATTATTGGAAGCGTCAAACTATCTGCTGTGCTGCTCTAAACCTGAGGTAAAGTGGGACTTCCAGAGGAGAAAGGAGAATTTATTTATAGTACGGACATCTTAGAGTCCCATGTAACAAGAGTGTTTGTTTTCCTCAGGGTGTTGAACTTTACCTGTATGGGTTAAATTTGCCTGTTTGCACATTGTTATAAATGATACTGAGCCACAACAGAACCTAATCTTCTGACAAAGTTCTCTATGTTGCTACGGGAGAAACTCCAAGAGACCCAAAGGTGCCTTTTAATACTACATGAAAATATTGTTTCCAATCCAAGTAACACTTTTCCAGCCTTCTCTTACTCTTTCTCATTCAAGAGATTTGTGCCTGATTACCTTGTTTTCCCAAAAATGAAAGATATTTAGCCTGAAGGGATTTTGCTTACAACTTCTGTTACTTTACAATGTGTCACTGGCTTATGTTGCAGCACAGTAGTGTTGACCAAGATAACATGACATGAAGTTGCAGGTGATGATGTGACATAAGCCATAGGCTACCCCAAGAAACAATTCTCTTTTCCCTTCAGAATCAAATATCTGTCATTACTTGGTCTTTTTTTCAATAATCTTAAGTTTTGATCTAACTGGAAATGTGTCTATTCTGGTCATGGTGGTTTTTTCATTTTAAAGGCATTGGAGCATCTGAACCTTCAGCTTAATTAGAGTCACTTTCTGAGATGGCTGAGTATGTCTAACTTTTTCCTTAAAGATGATGCTGTGTTCTGATAGACCATATGAGACTTGTCACATAATGCCAGTGATTTGAAAATTTGTGAACTTTGCTTGTAATTGCTTAAAAGTTAATGTTTGATAAACACATACACATCCGCTAACAAAGATTATAAAGACTATCAAGGGTGTGGCCAAAAAGTGTAAAGTACGCCAGTCATTTATTGTGGGGGTGGCTTAGCCTG
>WEIT01024607.1:29193-55030 GCA_013389985.1 Dryoscopus gambensis | reverse complement strand
TTCGTTAACAAAAATTCATCCCTTGATTCCCTCTTCTCAACTCCTGTCCTTGATGGAGTCATAAGGTTTGGTTTTCTTTCTCTGAACTAAGAATACTGACTGACTGATGCTAAGCAGGTTGAGATGTTCAGTAAGAGCACTATGGATGCTACAGAACATCCTCAGCACAGGAACAGATCTGTATATATCTTAATTTTAAAACCTCTTCTTCTTCTGAGCCTTTTTATATCCTTGAATATTTAAAACTTAGCATAAAACCTGTCTTGCATAAATATAGTCTCATGTGTATTTCCAGAACTGGGGCCATAGAGAATAACCCAAATAACTGCATCATTTTTAATTACACTCTACTATATAAATAAGCCCCCACTAGTCATCATTAATTTTAGATGAAGTAAAACATTATTTCAAGTAAAAATCTCAACTACCCTTGCTGCACTGGAATTGTTTTTCAATTAAGAAAATATTTGATCCATTAAAGTGAATGCCAAATATGATATGGATATCATAAACACACAGCACTATACTGAAAAATACTTGCAGAAAATGAAAGCTCTCTTTCAACTCCAAATGTGTAAAAGATTTATAAGCAGTTTAGAAAGCTCCTATTTGAAATTGACTACAAATTTCCTTCAAACGTAACTTATGTTGTTTAATTTTCTGTTGTGAAAATTTGAATTTGTGCTGCAGGTAAAGACAGTGTATGTGATCCTCTGTAAAAATAAAGCTATGCTCATTCCTCTCTCTGTCCAGCCACCAGCCCCAAATGTGCATGCATGTAATAAAGGCATGAGAAGTGACAGCACTGCCTTCCATACCCAAATCTGTTTGGGAGAGGCATTATCACACATGACAAATACACCTCTTCAAGCCATGCTGCTGTATATCCCACTTTACACAGGCATTTAATATATATTCTTTAGACTGAATGCATCTATTACCCTGAATTTCTCTACTGAACTCTTTTCATTGAGGGCAGAACTGTCAGACCTGCAGAAAACTGTCTTCAGTTGGAAATTCACCCTCCGTTTCAGAAGCCCAAGGCAGTTAAAATGAACCTTGCAGTATCCTTGGCAATTCAGCTCCTCTTGCTTCATACCTCCTCACAGCTTGCTGAGAATATGCCTTTTTTAAACTGATCAAGCCAGTACCAGAATCAAAATCTTTGTCCATATCCTTCAACACAAAGCCTTAAAAAGNATTCCAAATCAAAAGGACAGATTTGAAACCTACCTAGGTTTAAACCTTACAAACTCACAGATTAATATAGATTGGAAGGAGTTTCTGGATACTAATTAGCTCTACTTCCTGCTCAAAGCAAGGCCATATTCAAAGGTGTCCAGCTAAATTTTGAATGTCTCTAATGAGGAAGATTTCACCTGGCAATTAGGGTCTATGGATACAAAGTTTTAGAGGAGGCTATTATCTCCTGATAATAGCTGAAATAAACAGAAAAACTTTCAAACTCTTCAGAACAATGTGCATAAATTGGCATTTTGAGTCAATCCAGCTCTGCTAATTACATCAAAGCCATGATTAGCAAGAGCATGAACTTTAAAACTGTTGCCTTGAGATGAAAATTAGCATTTCAAGGATCAAAGCAAGATGTTGGATCATGCTCAGACCTTGCCAGGCTTGGCTTACCACTTGAAGGAGGGTCATGAAAGGGTATGGAGACCTGCATTTTTGATGACAGACAGGACTTGAGTTCCAGTACTGAAGGACTCCTGTCTCTTATCCTCCATCAGTTTCCCTCTGGAAGCAAAAGACTGTAACTCTTCAGTACCCCTCCCGGGCACTGTCTTGTGTCAGTAAAGATTATCCTCTTAGCTGCCATCACATGGAGGGTTGTGGCCAAAGGGAAACTGTAAAACTTACTGAACAATGTTCTATTGCATATGAGATTCCTGTGCACGTTCAGATTCTATATTCACTGCACCAATCGAAATTGCCTTGATCATTAGCATTCGAGTGGCTATTCCTTAATTTTACCATTTTAATGCACTGTTCTGCAGCATTACTGGTAAGACCATAATGAGGTATCTGCACCAAGTAGTGCAGAGCCTTGCAGCACAGGATCAGACTGTTGGAACTCCACTGAAGTTTATGGTCTTACTAATATTTCTTACTGAGAGTACTAAAATGCTAAACTGTAATTATAAATACCCCTCAAATGCTGTGGTTTCTAAACTGTGTGTTTGCTTTTCCGGAAGGGGAAGCTGCTGATTTACAGAAAGAGGGATTTGGAAAATTTAATCCCTTAAAATTAAATCTTCTCCAAAGTACACATTAATATATGCCCAAGGCAGTTTAATCAAGAATGAA
The DNA here is from genome assembly GCA_013389985.1 of Dryoscopus gambensis. Lineage (NCBI taxonomy): Eukaryota > Metazoa > Chordata > Aves > Passeriformes > Malaconotidae > Dryoscopus > Dryoscopus gambensis. Next base: position 52,705 of record WEIT01024607.1, on the reverse strand, counting down.
ATAGTAAAAAGGTGTTTCTTAACAGTATGTGAATGCTGGCAAAATTACTCAGCTGGGGAGTCAGACTGATACAAGGTGGGGACTCTCATTCTGGCTTAAAAGCTGCTCTGTAGAGGCCATGGGATGGCTAGTGTGTACCCAAGGTGACAGAGTGAGTCGTAACATGAGATCCTGTGCTAAAAGGAACATGACCAACCCAGAGCATCAGCGTGTTTAACTTCTTCTGGCAGTGAAGGATAATAAAATTGTCTTTTTCTCATGCTTTAACTTTTTGATTTATATATCAGACTGTGTGTACAGGAGCCAGCTGGATCAGGGCTCCAAGTTGTGGACTCCTGAAGGCTTTTGTATCCGTGTGTATTCCCATGTGCCCAGATAAGAGCTTAGTCTCAGACATGGCCTTTGAAAGGTGGCTTCAACAGATAAAGTATAGATGTCTGTGGACTTTCAAGCAGTCCTGGGTTCTTCTTTCAGATAATGGGCAGAATTAGTTTTTCAGATATCAATTATCTCACCCTAAAATAGACACCTATATTTGGTCAGATAAATTTCCTTCCATTGGGCAGAAATCGGATTTTAGGATGACACAGACATAAATGTCTATGTCATAGATGTCTTAAGAGAAGTGAATGCCCCCAAATGTTCATGTTGTTATACACCTGTTAATATTAATGATACCCAGTTTGGATCCTAATTTAACACTCTGTATCAGGACTACAAGTCAGGGGTGTTGTCCCAGTACAGAATAACTATAAGAGTAAATTCAGGCAGATTCAGGCTTACCTCTTACCTGAGGCAAGATACTTAGGAAGCCATGAAAAGAAGAACTGACACATGCCTTTCAAAGCATATTTTAGGCCATATTTCAGTAAGGACAAAAATTATTTTAATGCTGTCCCAGTGGATGAAGCAATACTCTACATGTGAAGATTGAACACAGCAGATTATTTCCTTAACGTTTAATACTTTTGATTCAAGCTATCAGTGCTAATACTACCTTCTAGATCACTAAAATGACCTTCTGTGAGAAACATAAAGTTCCAGAAGGAATTCACATTAGAGGCTTGAATATGGAACTTCCAGGTTAGTCCCCTGATTCTGGGGTTCTCCCTAATATGTGACAAATCTTTCTTGTTTGATGAGGAGAAGATTTTAAACACTTGGAAAACAATGAAAAAAATTGAAACCTGAGTATTTCTGTTAAAATAAAGTATTTTTCTCCGCCATCTCCAGTTTAAATTTCTTGTATCTATTATTATTAGTCTTCATGCATAACCCAACTACAAAGACTAATGTCACAGAGAGCAGGCATTCTGTGATGCTCATCCTAGAATCAGACAGATTTATTTAAGTGAAGATATTACTGCAAAACAGAGGACGTCTTTCAGATAATAACTTTTCGCAGATCCTGCACAGAGATGGAATTTTCTAATCCATTTAAATGATACCAGTCTGGTTTCAGGCATGGTCCGTATGGCACTTGTTACTGTAAATACTGCTTTGATCTTTCTATCCCCTTTCCAATTCCAATCTCATGGCTTGGTATTTAAAGATTTGTTACCTGCCTTCTCTACCTGGTATCAGTCCCATGGGCAAACATTACCAGTAGTAATGATTATGAACCACCATGCTGTGTACTTTTGTCAAAGTTTATTAATTAAAAAAGTGGTTTTCCAAGGAATCCCCCCCAAATAATTTTCTCTTTCCGTTCAGGTTAGCACTCTCTGATAACTGTTTCCAAACCCCATGTGAGAAGCCAATTCAGCCACTTTTAGTTTGCCTCAGCTCTGGTTGTCGGGATTGTCAGAGGCATGTGGAGGGGGGGGGTGCACATGTGCTACTTGCAGGAAGCGGCCAGGAGCGGGGGAAACCCCGTTTCTGGAGATACTTCGCCTCGCAGCCAGTCAGGGCAGAGACAACTTCCATGATTGGACTGCGAGCAGCCTCTCCCCCACCACACACACGTGCTTGCTGGGGGGGACGGGGCAAGTGCCCGGATGTCCGCCAAAAACGGACCCGCGAAGCCGAGCTGGGGGAGGAGTTTGGGAGCGCATAAAGGCAGCTAGCCGGCACACCCCAGGGTCTTCTGCTTTTAGGTCGCTGAGAGGGGCAACTTGGCCCCTTCTGCTCCCGCCTTTGTGCCCTCTTCCCTGTGGTCCTGTTTCCCTGCCCGTGCCTGCTTCACCCTGCTGTGCCAGTTCCAAGAACTAGCTTGTCACTGCGAGAACCTCGTGCTCCGCAGCCGCTGTCAGCAGCTCGTAGCCGCTGCCCGCACCCAGCGCCGCCCGCCGCCGCCGCCGCTTGGAGGTCGCACCCAGCTCGCCACAGAGGCTGTGCAAGCGCACGGCGATTCGCAACACGCACGCTCCATCTGCCAAATCGATGCCGATAAATAGCCAAGGTTCCGCGGTAAAGCTGTCTCCTATCTTCTGTTCCTTCCCCCCCCCCCTTTTCTTCCCCCCCCTTTTTTTTTTCAATCAACGGTTTTCAGATATATTGCCGTGTTTGTGCTTGATTTTTCATCAGAAAAATCTATCAAAAGAATCCTTCCCGGCTCCTCCTTTTTATAGTGGAATGGGACACCTCGCAGAAGCCTGTTGGCCACACCAGCCTCAGGAGAGGGCAATGGTCATTGAGTGTTCATTTCCCACCAAACATTGGCTCAGTGTGCATCACAGCTGCAGTGATGATGATCATCAATGAAGTAATGGTATGTATTTTAATAACTGAAATTAATGTAATGTAATCCACTGCACTAGATAGTATACTCACAGAACAAAAAAAAAAAAAAAGAAAAGAAAAAAAAGGCAGATCAGGCCCCAGTGGGTTTATAACCTTACAGTAAATCAAAAGATTGCAAATAGATATTAACAGGTAGGAAAAAATTTAACCAGTGGCTTCAGTGCATCAGCAGCCTAACTGCTCCCAAGTGATTCTTTTTCTTATTAAGAAATTCAGGCGAGCATACAAATCATAGAAGATCAGGGTGAAATATCAGCCTGCAGAGTTCATCTAGTCTATCCCCTGCTGTCCTGGGTTGCAGTGCAGGATGTGCCCAAGGGTTGTACTCTATCACCATCTTCATGGGCTGTTGAGACCAGGTGGGGCGGTGCTCCCTGCCTCCTCCCTCNACTGCAGCCACTGTTTAGCTACCAACACCCTGACCAACAGGGTATCAGGTTGTATTTCTGACTCTGTCAGTGTTGTGTTTTGTTTTGTACTATTGCATTTGGGTTTTTTTCCAATTTTCCTAGTAAAGAACTGTTATTCCTATTCCCATATCTTTGCCTGAGATCCCCGTGATTTCAAAATTCCAATAATTCAGAGGGAGGGGGTTTACATTTTCCATTTCAAGGGAGGCTCCTGCCTTCCTTAGCTGACACCTGTCTTTTCAAACCAAGACACCTGCCAAAGGTAGAAACCTCCACATTTATTCCATTCCTACTTTTACTCAGACATATACGCTATATTGCATGTACTACAGCTGAGCAACCTATCACAGAGTTTTATTAACTTTATTACTGCACACTTTCTCCTGATGTTTAACCTGAAATTTACATGCCAGAATTCATCACAGAGATGAGAAACAGACTTTTCCATTATTCTTCACAGCAACTTTTTACAAATCGTCTAATGGTTTGAGTCGGACGGGACCTTGAAGATCATCTAGTTTCAAGCCCCCTGCCATGGGCAGGTCCACCTTCCACTAGACCAGGTTGCTCAAAACCCCATCCAGCTTGATCTTGAACACTCCTAGAGCTGGGGGATCCAAACCTTCTCTGGGCAACCTGTACAAGTGCCTTATCACCCCCAGAGTAAAGAACTTCTTCCTAATACCTAATCTAAACCTGCCCTCTGTCAGTTTAAAGCCATTCCCTCTTGTCCTGTCACTCTGTTCCCTTGTCAAAAGTCTCACTCTACCTTCCTTATAGGCCCTTTTAGGCACTGGCAGGTGCTCTTAGGCCCCCCCAGAGCTTCTCTTCTTGAGACTTAACACCCCAGAGCAGAGGTGCTCCAGCCCTCTGAGCATCTTCATGGCCTCCTCCGAACTCACTCCAACAGGTCCATGTCCTTCTTTCCTTGGGGGCCCCAGAGCTGGATGCAGTATTCCAGGTGGGGTACATTTGCTAAATGACCAGATTCATACAGCATCAGTACAGATAATGCATCATTTGTCATAGCCACAAAGATGGAAAACACTTTGTGCATTTGTTTTAATTTGGGAACTGAATATTTTCAGAAGTCATTATCAGATGGAAAGGTAGGATTACTAGAGCACATTAAGTAATCTTTTGAATCTGAATAAAATATGAGAGATGTCTCTATCATGCATTATGATCAGGAAACCAAACTCCCTGGAGTTATCTTAAAATATACCTGTGCACATTCATCAATCTTATTGTGGAAATATTATACCATTTGTCAAGATTCCTGAGCTTTGGTCTGTGTATCAGTTAGGTCTAGAACCTCATCCATTTTCTCTGTAAGCAAATTGTTGTGACCAATGGCAAATTCTGCGCTAGAGACACTCAAAAAAGTATTGTGGGTTTATTAGAGATTACTGAGTCCATGGCAGACAAAAGCATTAGAGTGTTAGAAGACAAAAAAAATGATGTGCAATTTAAGAATATCCCAAGCACATCCAGCTGCACCTACAAACTGCTTGCTTGGAGGAGTGAACAGGTCAGGAATAACAGTGCTTAAAAAATAATCAGGAATCCAGAGAAATGAATAAAAAGTATTCCCTTAATTTATGTGAACTTTTCATAAGTGTTCAGGTTATTATAGCTGAAAGCCACTCAACCAGTTTTAACCAGCACCTTGTTCATGGACATGGAACTACAGCTGTTTCCTTAAAGTAAAGATCTTTCTCCTTTATTTCCTGCTTGAGGGCAGTGAGTGCTGGGTGCTGCCCCAGCACAGCCCATGAGGTTTGTGCTGTGCAGCTGCTGCCTGCACTTGTATCCTCTTCCCACTTCACCATTGCTCAGCACATCTATTTGGAGCAGAACTAAAGTGTTTGCTCTAGATGTGAACCCAGAGGAATGCAGAGGGAATGAAAGGGCCAGCAGGATTCCACTCTGAGCAGTGACTGTGCCGTGCTTGAGGCTGTTTTCTCTTATTTTCTCCCATAACTTCTATAATAAATTTATTTGGTTTTAACCTCCCAAAGAGTTGGGGGTGTGGCAGTGTGATCTGTGGGTGTTCATTTGTGATGGAGGGAATTGTATAGAAAACCTTTTTCCAACATAATTCCTTCACTTAAGAACACTGATTTCCATTTATCATCCATTTCTCCTCTTCTCAGCTTCTTTCATTAGGATTTTTCCTTCCAGTCTCCCCAATTTACCAGACTATCTCTAGTTAATGGCTAAATCCAAAAACATTGTATTTTTCTGTCTTATCTTCTTTTCCCCCTTTCCCTCCTCTGCCCTTCGAATGATGAGTTCAAAGGAAATACTGTAATCCTAAAAGGTTATCTTAACTTCTTGGAGGATCTGTCTTGTTTACACACCTCATTGCAATTCATGTGTGCTTTGTGGGCTGCCTGTACTGGATGTACCACCACATACTACCGATTCCTTGGATCCTTCAGAAAAGTTTGTTTATTTAGGCTATTTTGTTGCAGCTGAATTAATTTATCAAAGCCAAATGCTAGCCCATAGATTAACATTTGTTAAGAATTTCCTGGGTCTGACTGATAAAATGACTAAGAAAAAGAAAAGATGTTTCATGATGCTACAGAAAATGCAAATGTTAATTATAGCAGATCTAAGATCTAAAGCTGTAATGAAATAACGTTTTAAATGGCCAAATTGAATGAACTGAAAAATGCACCATCCGGAAAACATTCCATCTGACTCCCAATTGACATCTTAACTAAATAATTTTAGTAAACAAATAAGAGACAGAATTGAAAAGAAGCAGATTGAAAGGGAATGAAAATATCTGTATGAAGGCTGAATCCCACATTTTTATGAGTTACAGCTGATATAAGAGAAAAGCCATAATTACTAAGCAAATCTCTCATACTCATCAAATGACTGGAAGATCTTTCATGCTGGCAAAACAACTCCTGATCCTCCCCAAGTAACTTCCACGTTGCCATAGAAGGGGGATATTTTCCATGCTTGGGCTATTATGCAGTTATTTCATTTTCACTTTGATTTTTCTAATCCTCTGATGAACAAACTGCTTTGCAAACATTGTGATTTTAAAATTCTTCATAGTTAAAGAAACAAAAAGAAGACTCACTTTGACATCCCAGTGAAACTTTCTGTGATTGAGATGAATTCTTGAAAAATCTCATTGACTGTCATCATTTCCCAGTGCCAGCACCATGTCAGTGTGCAAGCCATGGATATCTATGCCCCCTGAAAGCAGGGTCATCCACTGCATGCAGTGGCTTTGATCATGCGGTCTGTGTTCATGAAATAATTTGTTTCTCACTAGCTAAAGCAATTTTCTGTAACTTCAAGATTTATTTCATGATTTGAAAAATTAGGTACTATTGACTACAAGCAGGCAGATCACCTGTTGTCATTTTTAGCTGCCTTTTTTGTGAAACTGTCATCTTTCTCTGTTGAGGCTGAGATTTTTTGCCATTTATAAGTTTTCCTCAGAAGGGAAAGGGGACTTTTGTCTCTGTCCCCAAACTGCTCATGTCTGCCCTGACAATTCATATTCCCTTTATACATGTATATGAAAAAGACAGTGCCTGATGAAGAGAGTGGATAATTGTGGTATGCTGGCATGATGGCTGGTGTTATGTATCTGGTTTTCACCTGGCATACTGCATACCATTTACTGATTTTTCTTTCCTGAAATTAATGTATGTAGTTGAGTCACTTCATATTAATTTCTTTCTAGTTCACTTGTAAACATTTTAGAGCAAAAGCAAACTCTGTATTCCAGGGTTTGTCCTAAGATGACAAAGGCCTGATCTGCTGGTACTGAAATGGAGAAGTTTCTCACTGTCTTCCACAGTCATGCCTGCAGCATCATAGCCCAGTTAAAGCCCCCCTAAAAGCTTTTGTCAAGCAGCATATTTTTCCTCTGAGGAAAATTCCAGTCAGATCTTCTGGGAACAGAGACCAGCCCTGCATCTCCATGGGCAAAGCAAGAGTCACGGAGTGCCTATCCCTCAGTGCAAGTGCCTCCCACGCCTACACCCACACCCACACCCACACCAGGCTGTCACAGCTGGCATCATTGTACGCTGAGCTGCTCCCTGCAGTGGTGAGGCCCATTCCTGCTGCGGATTGCAGCAGGGGTTGCTGATGAAGCGCTGGGGTCAAACAGAGCAGTGGTCCAGAGGGAGAGTGAAAGAGGACAGGAGGGATAAGGAACAGCTCTTCAACAAGAAGGGTTTGGCTGCTCCCTTCAACATCAACCTTGATGCAATATATTCTGCTTTCAACTGCTTTAGTAGCCCAATACATCAAACCTATCAACCTTTGCTTTTACTGGAGCAGTTTGCTAGAATTATTCTCTTTAATTATATTTTTAATGTTTGACCACTGAGAAGGATTAAAAGAACAAGTTCACGGTCTCTCACTACCTTCCTCAATGAAGCCCATGAAGATTTGTCCCATTTTTGTGGCTTAAAAATTACTTAATAAATCTTTATAGGCTGAGGAACAATAAAAGCTCTAGCTCTGTTTTAGGCAGAAAATATCCCCACATATATGAGGATAAATTATTGAGTTTAATACATCTCACTTCTCACTAAATGTTAGCACATTATTCAGAGAAATACTGGAATCAAAATGAATGGAAATCCATTATAATATTACATACAATTTGTCTGATACATTTAATCATCTTTATGCCTTCCAGATGATGAAATAAAAAGTACTTTCAGAGGAGAATCTTGATGACAGTAGTACAGGTAAGTGGTAGGTCAAAACCATGTTTCTACCCTGAGTTTTTTGGCAGCAGATTTAGTGCAAATACATACTTCTTTCAATTTATCCTATGCATGGCTAAAAGAGTTTTTAAATAAGATATTAAGGTCACAATGTACCAAGGAAGCAGCAATTTTTCTGCAGTGACTTCCGCAGCTCGAAAGGTTGACTGCAATATATATTGCTAGAAAATCAAAAATCAAACATTCACAAAATATACAGTAATTTGTATCTGGATTTAGTGAACATCCCTCCATTTTAGGTGCAAAGACAAAATTGTGATATCTTCCAGTGTAATACCTGATGAAATAGCCACAATTTCTGAGATTATTAATATATGGGGTCTCATTTTGATGTTTTTGGGGACTAATTTTTAAGTATTTTTTAAGTACTTAATGTTTTTTGAGAGGCTTTTTCGATAAGTTTTGGTAAACAAGATAAAGTAAAAACTGCCTCTTTGGTTTTTCAGGCGCTTCTGACTTCAATGAGAATCAGAAAAATGCCACAGGTAATTTCTATGCACTCCTTCACTGATGATACCATTCCTCCTTCTTCCTGAGAGAGAGTGTGCATTTACACATTCACATCCAATTGCACACTGGCTATGTTTTGGTTTTGGGTTTTTTTTTTCTTCTTTGGAAGGGAAAGGAGGCAGCGAATGCTGCTCTGGTCATCCCTTGCCAGACAAACTTCTACTGGTGAAAACCCCTGAGCAAGGGGAAGCAAGGTGATTTTCAGATCCCTGGCTTGAAAGGCTTCTGTTTGAGAGCAAAAAGTAGCTTGGCCAGGGGATTAAAGGCAAGTAAGCAAATCTTTCTAAGTAACATTTGGGGAAGCCAAAGGAGAAGATGTCGGATATCACTTCTTACATTAGGATCACTGCATTAAAACATCCATTAAAAGTCTTTGAGACAGGGAACAGAACTCAAAATAGCACCTTATTCTCCAGGAGACAGGCAACAGAATGGTTACTGGTCTGACATAAAAGTATTTTCCTAAGAAAAACTTCTGCCAGAGAATCAGAGTACCAGGTACCCCCAAACCTCAAAGTAAAGCTAGAAATAAATTGACAGTGCAATCACTGATTTTAACTAATACAATCCATATTTTATTTATACTCTACCGTCCTTTAGAGGTAAGCAGATTTAGACAAATATTTCTGACAGAAAATCAACAATACTACTGTGTTCTGCGGGAAAACGTTTCCATAATGTTCTGAAGCAAATAATTGAAATAAAATTTCTTTATACAACTAAAACAAATATGCTTGAATGTTTCAAAGAAGAATCATATATTCTGGACTTGAGGCTCGATTTATTTGCCTAAATTTTGGCAACAAAGGCCTGAACATAGCACCTGTGTAGTACCTGCATGTTTAAGCAGGATTTGCCCTGGCATTGGTACTGGCACTAAATATCTAGGGTTAGACAACTGAACTGAGCCGTTTGTCTTGTCCTACTTGAAGATTAAAACAACAACTGAAAAGCCTCAAAATATCTTATAAAATCATCATTCAAAATTTTAGCTCAGTGGTAGAAAATAAGTACTTTTCATTCATAAGCTGACTGATTTTTTACTGTAGTCAGCTGAATTCCACAATACTGAGAGATATAGATTAACCATAACCATATTCTTTGATTAAGATATTTGGACAGTAAGAATCAGGCTAAATACATAGGTTTACAGTAGGAAAACCTCTCTTATTGTCAAACTTTCTAAAAAGACATTGCATTGAATACATCAGCACCTACTTGTCTTGGCTGCCATGTTTTTCTTTCTCCTGAAGAAATAAACTGTCCAGATTATTTTAAAGAAATCTTTCTTCATAGTGACTGTCAGAGACTGAAATATTACAGTTTATAACTTAAACTTTTTCATGACGGACTTTTAAAACTGTATTGCAAAAGCTGCAGAGAAGACTACTCTACCCTGAATGGGGCCCTGACTGAGGCCTTACACCGCTCGCTGACGAAGATAAAATAAATTAACAACTCAGGGCTGGGGACATTCACAAACCCTAAGCTTAACACCTCCAAGGTGGAGACCACAGCCCCAGGGCTATCAGCTCCCAGACCCTTGCACCATGGGGTGTGGGGAGAGAGGCTTTGGGTGTGTGTTGGGAAAGCCCCTGGTGAGGGACGAAGTGACCGCCCATGCTCCGATGTGCAGAAGAACCCAGCTGAGGGGCCCTGCACCCAGGGGAAAAGCTTATCCACAGCAGAGGGGGTGACATGGCCCATCAAAGGTCCACCCAAAAGGGGTCCCCAGACCCTGCACCAGAGCACCAGAGATGATGCAGCAGACCCTCAGTGTTGCAAGGGACGGTGTCAAGCTGGCCCCTGCAAGGGAGGCACGTGGGTGTTTCCACCTGGCCCAGAGTATGTATTAATCCACGGGATTCTTTACTCTCCGGCGTGGCAGCGTGTGGCTGTGTGGCAGTGTCCCCCCTGCATGGCAGCGGGGGACCTTCACCAACAAGAAGACCAGACCAAGAGTCCCTGACCTTTGCTTTCCCCCACCACCACCACCATCGCCTGCTGCAAGACACTCTGAGGCCTCCTGGAGCCAACGCTGCCCGCCTGAGGAGAAGCCCCCTGATCCCGCACTCCCTGGACTGGAATCACGAGCGAGCTGTGGAACCCCTACCCTGCTCCTGCGTCCCGTGGTGAGAGCACCGCGAGTGGGCCAAGGTTCGGCTGCAGCAACCGGGCTCTGCGCCTGCAACTCAGAGGACGGGCTGCTGCACTCCAGACAAACTGCGCCCGAGATCGGAGAAGGCAGAGAAGATGCTTCAAACAACAGAAAAAAAAAGGGCAAAAAATGCTCTGCTTCCCCCGACCCCATCTTGGCAGCACTAAAGGTAGCACAGTGTGGTGGTGACCTATCCTATGCTTTTCTTTTTAAGCAACCTTGGCTTTTTCTGACTTTTCTCTACTTTTCTCTTTCTTTCTCTTTGCCTCTTTTACTATTAAATAAAATACATCAAATTTTTGGCACTAACATCTAACCTTGTTTGGTTTTAATCTCGTTTTTGGGAATATTTTGAACCTTCTCAAAGTTCCATCCGGTTTATGCACAGAGACTTAGTTTTCTTTGGTCTTCTGGGTTTAAACCGGATCGCAACAGTGACTAAGCTTAAAACATCTTCTTCAGTAAATGCAACCCTCAAGGGATTTATTGCAGATTCCAGGGGACATTAAAATGCCAATAATTAAGCACTTCAGCAACAGGAATTTTGAATGAAAATGGCTCATAAAACTTGCTGCTATCTTTAAAATAATTTAAAACTATTTTCCAGTAAATTCAAATGTGTTGTTTTATCCTTCATTTTTAAAATGAATGCAGGAGATCCATAAAAAGGATTTTTTTTAACCCAAAGAAACACCAGAGTTCCAGGAATAATGTATTTATGCTTATTTATACCTATTAACAATTTTGAGATTCTTCATTTTTTGATAACTCACAGATTCATATTGATGAGTGTAGGATTCCTGTACAATATTGATTAGCTTTACTCACATTAGAAATGCATTGCTCTCTTTGTTGGTCAATATTCATTCTCCTGGAACTTCAGATTTTATTATTTGATGAATTCTCCAAGCACCTTAATGTTTTCAAATCCAGGAGTACTGCAAACTCATAAAACAAATGTTTGCCTCACCTTATGTTATCAGGATCAAATACTGAAGATATTTGAATACCATTCTATTCTCTTCAAGGTATTGAAATCATAAAGTAAAGTACAGCCTGCTGACATTTTCACTGGTTTGTTATTCAATGTCTTCCTTGTGCCTTTTAACATATGACACAGTGGGACACATTCAACTGAAATTCACTATCAGCTTCTTGAGCCATCCATAGTAATACACTTAACTGGCTTGTCATGACTATTCTAAACTATTTTTCATTCCTTTTAATGGTAGATATAGATCTTTCCATACTAGTCACCAGTGAGCAGCACTTGAAATACGCTACTTTAAGGCAAGGTGTCAGGGATATTGGAATAAACCTGCAATAAAAAGATATGTTGGAAGTAAAAGGAGATATAGCAACAAAAAAATGGCAATCTGACTCTTGCTTCTAACAGTGAATGTAAAACATGGGTAAGTGTTCTTCATTTCAGTAGCAATCAATTCATAAATACATAGACATGGATCATTAGCATTTGCAAACAAACATCGCCTCTTTTCCAAGAGCTGAGAACCTCAAGTGCAATGAATGATGTTTTTCATATTCCAAGTCAATATATCTTTTTAAATTTGTTCTGTATTTGCTTCCAAAATCAATTAGGATTTCAATAATATTACTCTTATTATAAGGGGTCATGCTCAGTCACAATCTGATCTTTTACTCTGCTCTTGAAATAGTTTCTTCAAGACTCAAAGCTAAGAGAAAGTAACAATCCAATATATATTTTATCAGTAATTGAGTGGTCACAAGATTGTCTTGAGGAAGTCACAGCAGAGGCCACTTCTTTTTCCTATATGTATGGACTATTAAATAATCTTGGAAGTTTCTGACTGTTACTAGAAAATCTGAATGAAAAATATTTTTGTTGTAACCAGCAAGAATTAGGCGGTGATCTCTAACATCAGACAAGTCAGTGCACACCCCTGTTCCCTTCTGGGAAATTCAAAATGAACTACAACCAGCTGACTTTCCCACTATTCTGTCTCTTCAGTGCTCTCCTTGTGCTTTTTAAAATATGCATCTCACACTCAACCAAAATTCAGTATTTAAGTATTTAGGTTTTTCAAATATAGTCTCTACTACCAATCTCCAGCATTACACTAAGGAGTAATATTTGCTGCTTTGTTATTCAGTCATGAATTCTGCCTAGAGAGCAAAATCTTGCACCTTCACCCTCCAAAGAACAAAAAGAGACACAGTCTGGGTCTGCCAGCATGCAGCAGTATTCTGGGGACTCTGCTGCTGCTTTGGAATCAGGAAACTGCCCAGACATACTCTCCAGCTCATCTGAGATGAAGCAGGGTCCCAGGTGCTGCTTTGTCTCCTCTCTTGGAAGGGACATGTGGTGTGTCTGTGCACACCTTGGGAAGCAGGAACTGGATGGTGGCAGAGGCACCTCAAACAGCACAGCAGAACGTACCAGGCTGTTATCAGCAGAAAATCGGCATGGGCATCATTATTGACCAGTTTGTCACTATGTGGAGCACACAAAGGGCTTTTCTTTCCTGTCATTTGCTCCAGTATAAATGAAGATGAGTCCTGTTGAGCATTGTCAATTTAGGCTGATATTAACCTGGAACAAATGTCTATATCAAGCCTCTTTATGTATACTGAGAGACAGGGCTTTGTTGCTGTAATTACGTTTTTTTAAAGATGTGAGTTGCATAAATCCCATAATCATTTCCTCTGCCTATAATGGCTGTAATCTGCAGTTCAAGAAGATTCCTAATTAATATTAATTCCTACCCTGCGCACGGTGTGTTTTGGCAAGTAATTAGGTCTGAAGGGATGGCCAAACACACTGATCTTCAAATTTTGAACAATTTAATTACAGGCTTGTTTTCTGCGTGGAGCTGGGTAAGACGAGTTTAGTAGAGAGCATCAGTGCAGTCCTCCTCCAGAGGCTGGCTCTGGAGCCAGAGCAGAGTGTGCTCTGCAGGAGGGGAGCAGGGCAGGCTGATAAGACCTTCTGCTCAAAACCACTGGGTTTCAGTGGAAGCCAAACTATCAGCTCATGTGAGTGACCACCTGGAGGCTGCTCGGTCAGACTGTTGAGTTTGCTGCAAATGCCTTCCTGAGAGAAGCTGATTAACAACTTAAAACAGAAAGTAGCCACTCAAAAGGAAGAATCCATTAAATTTTAAAGGGGTTCAACAATAAAGAAGCTGCCTTTGTCATGGATTTGCAAATAATTTTGCATGACTGCACATGAGAAACTAGCCTCTTTACTCTTTCAGAGATGAAGTCCTTTCTTAAGATATTTTTAATATTTTTCAGCATTTTATACTCATTAAACTAATGATGAGGCCACCTGTAAGCATGTTACTGCTCTAAATAAGGAGCAAACCTCCCCTGTTCCAACTTGCCACTCATTAGCAGTTTCTTTGATGCCAGATAATGGGATCTTCACTGATAGAGGGAGCTCTGAACCCTTCACCCACATTCTTTAACATATTCTAAAGAAATTGTGAAAATTAACACCAGTAAAATCATGTTACATGTCTCACTCAGATTTTCAGAGATGAAAGAGAATCCAAATTGCTTCTGTCCAGTCAGAGGTGCCAAAAAAAGTGCTCCAAGTACCAGAACAGGATTGCTAATTTTTCAATGACATAAATGATAGAGAGTGATAATACAGGCAAATAGTTAGATGTGTAATGATTGGTAACAAATGCTTTATAAAAGATTAAACGTGTTTGCACAGGCGCTTCAGAAAGGCCTTACTTGTAAACTCTTTACTTATAACCTAAGTGTAATTGTGGTGGATTTCAGCCAAGATTTGCACCTGCTGGAATTGCTTAATATAACCAGCATGAATCAGAACATCTGACTGGAATGGTCGTAATTAAAGATCAAGAGAGGAAAAAAGAATAAAGTAATATTCCTATGATGCATTGGTATTTCCTTACGGGATACTCCCTGCGCTGTCAAGCATGCTCACAGACTCTGATGGCAGAGTTACCTGAATCTTATACACCTATCAGAAGTAGAACACAAATAAGGCACTTTTAATATTGTGCTAAACTGGCTTCCATAGCTGCAGTAACTTAAATGATCAAGGACAGTGTCATGGGTTAGCACAGCTTGGAGTTTTAGTTAAGAAATAAAACCTTCCACTAGCTACGGAAGTGATGTTTTTTGCAAGGGGCTGTTGTAACTTCCTCCAAACTTGATAGAACCAATCAATTAACTACTTTGAATATTGACAGCTCTATTAAACCACTTAAGAAACTGCCTCTGTAAAAATCCCATTTAAAGACGACCAAGCCCGGGAATCGCTCTCTTGCTTCCTGTCTTGGGATAGGTAACTTGGGGCCTGCTCGGCCCAGTGGGCCAGGCTGGGCCTGCCTGCTGGGCCCGGCTGGGCTCTGCCTGCGTGAACCCGTGGGGCTAGGCCATGGCCCTGCCCCGTGTGGGCCAGCTCTGCGGTGTGGCTTGGCAAGATCTTAGCCACTCCTGTTCCTGCTCCATGCTGGCTGGCCCACGGCTCGGTGGGGCTGGGCCACTGGGGAGAAAACCAGCCCTGAACACCAAGCAGCCCCACGGCTGAAACTGCCACCCCCCGCAACTGAAGCCGGGACCACACAGCATCTTCTCCAGCCGCCGCTTGCCCGAGATCACGTACCCACAGAGACAGGTAAGTTCCAGGTTGCAAATTCCGGCCTGGCTAAGATTAACCCTTCCAGCGGTGTAAGTTCCTCTCTCAGGATAAGGGAAAGGCAAAGACACATGAATAGACACCATGATAAATAACACCAAAGTCAGTGAAGAACAAAGAATTGAAGCCCAGAGAGAAGAGATAGAGGGGATGCTAGTAAGCTGAAATTCTTTTGTAAAGTTATGGTGATGGACTATAATATATCAGAGACTCCCTTGTAATTTCGTGATAGACATGGAGGGTAGAGCTCCAAACTGCTATGAGCAAAGTGCCTGTGCTGAAATAAGTAAATGTTGATGTTGCTGTGATCCAGTGAGAAGCCTGAACAGACAGAGATAGTGATGGAGACCTTTTGCTCCCAGGGAAGAAGAAGACCTCTGTTCCTAGAAGATGAAGATGATCCCAGAGGTAGATGAAGAGAACCTTTGCTCTTGAACAGCTCAACCTTAAAATAATACCCCATTAACTAGAACTGAACCCTAGAAAACAGTTGTGGGGAAAGCTGTACATCGAGGGAAGGGACTCACATGGCCAACAGAGAACTATCCCGCGCGGTTGTTGTGCTGTGAGATTGAAGCCATGAGAAGATTGTTTCTTGTGTAGAAGCTCCATAATATGAGCATAACAGACTCCTCTCCCTAAGTGAACTGCTAAAAGACTATTATAGAGGTGGTGAAATAATTCCAAGTTTGTGTCTTTATGTTTTAAGTGGAAGGAGGGAGGAGGATGGGGGGAGGAAGGTGGTCTGAAGGTTTTTTCTAACCCTTCTTTTAGTTCTATTAATAAATTTCTTTATATTCTTTGAAGTGTGGAGCCTGCTTTACATTTCTCCTAATTCTTATCTCACAGAAGGTAAAATGCGAACCAAACCACTACAGCAGTTACCAGAGGTTTCTGACTGATTGTGGTCTTCCTGGTGCTAAACAATGATTTCAATGAGTTACACCTTTTTGATCTCCTGAACTTTCTGTGAACTTGAAATCAACATTTGCTTTGCATGACAGAAAAATAGCAGGATACAGTACTTGCTGCCAGTCCTGCTGTGCATCTTTTTTGAGTTAAACTGTTCTTGTTTGGAAAAGCCTATGTTCACCACATTCAGTAGATAATTTGTTCCTAAAGGTACACTGCAATTTTTGACATAATACTCTTGATGATAGCCATTAGCCTAGATAACACAGAGCATAAACTACTGCACACTGAAGATGTTGAAAAAAATTATAAGATCAGAAAAAACACAGCATGTGAGTCCATACTCCCAAGATGTTTTGTGAAATGAAGAAGGGATGAAAAGAGTGGTTTCATCCCTCCTTCCTCTCCTGTCTCTCTCCCTTCCTTTCTCCATTTCTTCATTGCTTCAGCTTTCTTACTGGCAAATGTAAGAATGAGTTACAGGAATTAAGAATTAATTTTATATGACACCTTTTCTGCTTTGTAAGATGCTTCTAATGAGTCATTTTCATGTAAAAGCTTTGCTGACTCTTAGTTATTTATTGATATTTACTGATTTGCTGTTTCTAAATATAAGGCCCCATTCATCAAAACACAGAAGGAGATGCATAATTTTAATTAAATGGTGGAATTCAAATCCAAAGTAGACAGTAAAATGTCAAAGGCATCTCTTCGACTTGCATTCTCCAGTGGATTGCATAAAGTATATTGAGAGATAATGCAAAAGCAGGGAGGTAATGCTTACTAGAAGGCAGTGCTCCCAACTCATTTCAAATTTTGGGCTGCTTTATGGACTATGCAATTGTTATAGAGGCTGGAAATAATCTCAGGTCATCAAAGAAGAGCAATATTACAACCCAGAGAGAGTATCAGCATTCTTGGCAATATTTTAACTGCATTTGTGAAAATGACTACTGTTTAATATCAAGCTGGAACAAATGAACATGTTAAGGAAAAGAGTGATGTTGTTTACAAGGCTTTTACTAGTCCTTACTAGCAAGGTGACGCCAATGATATGTTGACTTGACAGATACAGGTACAGTGAACAGATACAGTCAAGGCTCCCTTGACAGTAGTGAGAAGTCTTTTTGATTGAATAGTCCTTTTTTTGGATGGACACTTTTCCCTCAAAATTATATAAGCAAAGAAGTTCTGGATCTCCTCTGATAGCATTACTGGAAATCATGTACCTCTTTTCTGTATATGATGAAATTTACAGACACTGGATGCATATGAACAACAATGATACCCAACCAACATGAAAATGAAAAATCAGAAAAATATTAATAGCTTTAAAGTGAAGGATGAATACATAAGGAAAGACTTTCAATTGTAACATTCAATTAAGCTTTCTGATTTGGCAGAAACTGTATCTGACATTATACAAAAAGAATGGGAAGCCAATTGTAAATTTTATATTAATACAGCAGAGATTGCTCTTTATTGAAACCAGGAAAGAAGAGTGGAACACCAATATCACATGGGATGCTATTACAGAAAAAAAAAAAATAGGCAGTATAAATTAAATCTGCTGAATACATTAAGGCCAGAAAAGTAAACAAAGAAAAATGGAAATACATGAAGAAAGAGAAAGCAGTAAAAGATCATCCAAAAAAAGATAAAAGAGGCTCTGTTGATAGACACTGAAAGCAGAAATAGCAGAACTGAAAGAAGACATGAGAACATTTTATCAAACTGTTTAAAGTTACAAGTAAAGTGCAATGAGGAGCAATATCTGGAAAAAATAAACCTCACCTTATTTTAAAGGAAAATCTAAAACAGACAGAACACCTCCCAAACACTGCATAAAAACCCCACCTTATTTTTCCAATGAAAGAACATAGAACTTGATGCCTCTTTTGAAGCAGTCAAATCTTCATGAGCTTAAAGTAGCTGCTGAAAGATGAAGAATGCTAAATTAATACATGCAATTCAATGCATATATTGCATATCTGTGCATGTAGCACAGATATGAAGACATTAAATGGACAACATGATATTTGGAGATATCCCTATGGTTCAATGGGAAGCAGGAATAATACAATCTGCTCTTGTTTCTATGGAAAGTCTTCAGTGCAGTCAACTCTGCTGTTTTGAAGTTGCCACTCCAACCAGACACAGGAAACATGGCAAACATTTGCTCTAATTGATCCTGTGCAGACAAGATCTTCTGCCAAGCATCACAGAATAAAGTACAGCATGGTAGATGCCTCTCCTGTACTGCATGGGATTTGATTTAATGGTGGATTATCATGGCAAGTAGTACCCCCCCTTTGAAATCTCTTGGATGGTGATCCAAAATATTAAGCAGAAGTGTGCCATGAAGTAGATGCCACTGGGAGGGGATGAACCTTGGTGACAGAGACCGCATCTTCTTCTCCCCCACTCTCCCTCACCACCTTCATTCCTCCACTGGAATGGATTCTGTTACTGGATCATTACTTTGGAAATGGTTATTTCAATATAAATGCAGACAGAGGAGATGTAAGGCTTTGCAGCCAAAATCTGTCTCATCGTGAAAGGGCTGTCTTACACTTATGCCAAACAGGCCCTACAATTAATAAATTAGAGATAGGCAATACCACAGATGATAAATTATCTACACAGAATTCTCTCTACTTAAAAGCTGAAGCTTTTACAAACTTGCATAACCCTATTCAAAATGCAAAATAAATGCGTTCTTTATATAAGTTAAAACCAACAAACTATTTCCCATACATATTACTGTGCAGAAGAATTTCATAATTAAAAAACCCACTGAAATCAAGAGCAAGAGTCCTCAAATACAGTGCAGAGTCCTAGAAAAATAATGCATTCATCCTGTGCAAATGGCACAGCTATCAGAGCAGGTGTCTGTGAAGGCTATTTAAAGTATTGACTTAATAAATTAGAAATGAAGAAGCCTTAAAATGAGTACAGATAATGGAAACAGTACAAACTGAATTAAGGGAGAAGGGACACAGATCTCTTTTTCATTATTCTCCAATAACGGGGAGAATCAAACCAAAACATCTGCAGTAGCCCCAGGTTTGGCTCCAAAGGGCTGAACCGGTGGCACTGCAACACGGTTGTGGTTGATGTGTTCCTGTTATGAGAGCAAAAAAGACTTACAGAAACCAGCCAGCCAGGATATGGCTGAGTCACATGATTTGACTTCTGGTGTATGGTCTTACCAGCACAATGACAATGTTTACTGGGGGCATAAAAAAGGGTTACAAACATACAAGAGAAGAAAAAATTGCAGAAGAGAGCTGAATGTAACCTTCTTCATTCTATTTTAGCTCAAGCATAATAGCTACTACAAGTGTTTAGTAACACTTCTTAAGTGTTGCTAAATTAACATTTAAGTTAATTTACGTGTTAGTTACAGATAAGCGTTGCTTCCAGATCAAGGAAAAAGAAACAAATAAACTGGTTTTGACTTGGTCTTGATCCCTAAATTGTCAGTGAAATATTATTTTCATACAGAAGAATCCGTTTCAATCAGATTCACCTAAATTAAATTTTTCTCTTTTTCTGGATACTGTACTACAAAAATAAAACCTGAAAAAGATATTAATGTCCAAGATGCTTTAAGGAAAAAAAAAATGATTTGGAAAACTGCTTAGATTTCCATATTTCTCATTAAATATATCTAATAATCACAAACAAATAAAAATTCCTGTAGTATTATTTTCACAAACTTTCATTCTCATTTTTTGGAAGACTTCAAATAAATTAATTTAAAATTACTTTGTGATTATTTTTGGGGGGGAGGACAGTTAACAAAGAAAGAACAAAACTGGTCCAAATTACCTTTTCAAAGAAAACATCAGTTGATGCCTAGATTTACAAAAGAGTTCAACTTTCATATGTCATGGGAAAAATGATCCAATGCTGTCACAACCATCAAAATGGAAGCAGGTTGACTCTTAACATCTTTTGAAAATTTGGCTCCATCTGTGGATATTAGAATTTTACCCTGACTTCTTTGAGGAATTCACTGGTTAATGTCCATTTAACACTACAGAATTTCACAATCTTTCCCTTGATAACAATATTCCAGTTTTGAAGGCCCTGAACTCCCCTCCAAAGTATCTTCTGTTTTCCTTATATTTAGTTCCTTTCTTTCAGAATCCAGGACAGTCTACTTATTCTTCAACTCTTAACCCATTTTTCTATCACTTTGTTTGACTGCAGGTTATCTTTTTAACTACTCACAGAGATTTCAGCTAATTCATTCTATTTGTTCATGGCATCTTGAGCAGATTTATAACACAAATCTTGTCTCAGAAAGTATATATATGGACAGAATGTTTTGACAGCAGTCAGTTTCTTGTACGGTTGATAAGACTGTAAAATTTTGTCTATTGATGCAAAGCTCAGTTTGAGAGATTAGAGAACACTTCCAGATGTTTAGTAAATCAGGATGTCCTGTAAACCTCTTTGTTTATCTGAGACACATTTTCAAAGTCACAAGGGAGAAGTAAGGAACCCAGTTCCTACTGAAAACCAAGTATCAGCTCCTTTATTAAGAAAGCTGACATATTTCCTCTACACATGATAGCACTGATCTTCTGTGGATGGAGGAATTGATTTTTTAAAAATGCATGGAAGAGCATTTCATAGCATGGTTAAAATTGTGATGTCTTAAAGATATAAAATATAATGAGAGAGGTTTTTAGGGGGCATTATTTTCTACTAACCCATCTGATACACTAAGGAGGAAAAAATTAGCAAGCTTTCAGGCCCACAGATCAAAAACAGAAGAGGCAAAACATGTTTGGAAGTGCAAACCAGCAGTGACACCTTTTTCTCCTAAATCTAGCGTGTGTGCAAGCACAGTGTGCCCTTGTGACAGCATTATTAAGGTCAAATATTCTTAAATGACCTAAGAGAAGTCTATAGGTTTGGGTGTCAGCAGGAATCTTCTCACCAACTACAGTGACTAGGTTGATGTCACCTTTGGTAACTGTCCCTGAATTTGGGCCTGAGTTGAGGGCACCACTGGCCGCTCTCCCAGTGACAGCTTTAGGATTTCCCAAGACTTAAACTCAGGTGCAGATCATGGGTTTCTTCTGCCAATGAGCTCTGGTAGCTCAAACTGAAATAAAGGTGAGTCCAACTTGAGAATCCACACAAAAAACAGCAAAAATTTGAGATAACAAACAATAAGAAATAGTTCTGCTTCTATGGAATCTTCTCAGCCTGCTGTGGTAGGAGGTTTGTAGTTAGATGTTGGATGAGAGAACCAGAGCAGCAGTGACAGTGTACAGATGGATCGGTATGGCATGATATCTACTGGATTACTTCAGGAAGAGTGGGTTTGGATAAGTTTAAGCCAAATCCAGTTTATTGCCTAAAAGTGCTTCATCCAGCCTCTAAGCTGCACTTTTTTTTTTTTATGAGAGCCTGTTAACAGCTACCAGGCATAAACTCAAATAAAGTCCAATGGTTATGAGCTGATAACTAACTATAGGGGCACCAGATGTGAGAATGAATGTAAAAGTGAGTGCAGGGGTTGAAAGGGAAAAAGGCAATAAGGTATGTTGCCAAGTTTCTATGGAAAAAAAAATTAATTCAAAAGCACAACTACACCTGGTTTATTCACTGTTGTTCACCTTGCCCTTGCCTTTGCCTCTTGGCAGACTAAGCAGATTTTCATGAGACTAGATTTCTTGTGTCTGTGCCCATGCTTCATTCACATCTATATACATGAGCTGGAGTGGCATATGGCTCTTTAGGCAAACTGGATATCAGATACACATAAACCCCAAATGTTATTTCCCTGGCTTTGGTGGAGTTACACACCGAATTGTTTCAGCAGCACAGTACAACTTTAGTGCTAAAGAAACCACAACAACAGATGCATATTTTACCCCAAATTTATGTTTTTCTGTATCCCAGTTGGCATTTTCTCATTAGAAATGCCAAATAATTGCTCAGACATTTGCTTGTATCATTCCTTTTGTTATGAAACTTCTGTATTGACTTATTCTGAGCAAAGTTTTGAAAAGCTTCAATTCTTCCTATCTGGAGCCCCAAATCATTAGCTGCAAGTTTATTTTGAGTTCCAGTTCACATAATTTCAAGATATCCTTGCTCATGACTTCATAATTACCTTAGTAATTTAACTGAATATCATGAGGTTTTATATATCCCATTTTTGACAGATCCTGAATCCCAAATTTTCATGTGATTTTGTGGTTTGTATTTACTAAATTTTAAACCCATATTGAACCAGTTAGATCATACATTCTTTCTCCCTAATCCCAGCCACATCAAATCTTAGTCTTCAAATTCCTGCACCTTGCCCTCTCAGATCCTAGATACCATTATGAAACTTCCAAGTATGAGGAACTGGCCACAAATATTAGAAGGATGCTTCAGAGATTATTCAGGTTTCATGTTAAAAACATACTATTTGCTTCCCATTTGAACTTTAAAAACCTCAGCTTCCGGTCATTTAATCTTACTGGGGCTTTGCAAGCTTTTAAGACTCCTCCTTACCAGGTTGCTGTCTGTTTAGGAGGACTTGAGATGGCATCTGATTTCAACTTCATTTTGTTCTATATGCTACACTTTGTTTATGTGATTACTGCTTCTGCATTTCAGTCTTTAATTAGAATTTGTTACCTGAAAGAGCTTAGTTTCAACACCATGTCCTTTCTCTTTTAAATGCAGTCACAACATGTTTGCTAATTACTCTACAGGTGAAAAAAAAACCAAACCAAAAAACCAAAAATCGTCGAGTAAATTGCTTACACATTAGGATAATAGGATCATAATACCCAGAGGAATCTTCCTTCCTATCAGAACTAGGCATATTCACTTCCAAGCCTTCATAATCCAGTCCACGAAGTTACGCAAAGAGAGAGAGAACAGCGGAGCTGGCGCTGGTTGCACCTCAAAGGTGACTGCAAACAGAGTATGCCTTATGACTCCCTAAGCCTGGGCTATTCTGCTACAACTTGTGCATCATTAAAAGTATTTTATTATTTTACAAGTTTTACAATGAAAGAGACGCTCTCTTGGGTGTACATGCCTTCACTACGCACAGGTTTGCACTATAAAGAATGCTCCGGGCAGCAATAAGTGAACGCGTACCAGACTGCAACTCCCTTGGGGACCCTTCTGGGTCCAGGTGGGGCACAGGAGAGAGGCACGGGCCAGCTGCTCACCCTGGGAATGCCCAGAGGCAGAGCACCAGATCCCCCTCTTTAGCAGGGTGATGACGATGAAGGAGTGTCGGCAGCTCCAGACTCAGGAACACGGAGCCTGTCCCCAGTGCCCACACCCGCCCGGAGCCCCCAGCCCGGGGGCTGCC
>WEIT01024607.1:14656-28527 GCA_013389985.1 Dryoscopus gambensis | reverse complement strand
GGCGGGGCGGGGCGGGGGCTCCGCCGGGCTCTCTAGGACGCCGGCGCCCCGCACACCCACCATGGATCTGCTGCTGTTGGTGAACACGAGCCTGGGCTCCCCCAACGAGTCCCTGGCGCTGCCCCCCGCCTCGCCGTCCTCCTCGGCCCTCCTGCAGCCGCCTTCCCCCTACTCGCCGGCGGCCGTGGCCAGCCTGGCGGCGGTGGTGGGCTTCCTCATCGTCTTCACCATCGTGGGCAACGTGCTGGTGGTGATAGCTGTGCTCACCAGCCGGGCGCTGAGAGCCCCCCAGAACCTCTTCCTGGTGTCCCTGGCCAGCGCGGACATCCTTGTGGCTACCCTGGTCATGCCTTTCTCCTTAGCCAACGAGCTTATGAATTACTGGTACTTCGGCAAGGCTTGGTGTAACATTTACCTGGCGCTGGATGTGCTCTTCTGTACCTCGTCCATCGTCCACCTGTGTGCCATCAGTCTCGACAGGTATTGGTCGGTCACACAGGCAGTGGAGTACAACCTCAAACGGACACCCCGGCGGATCAAGGCCATCATCCTCACCGTGTGGCTCATTTCAGCCATCATCTCCTTCCCGCCATTGATCTCTGTGTACCGGGACCCTGAAGGAGATGTCTTTCCCCAGTGCAAGCTCAATGACGAGACATGGTACATCCTTTCTTCTTGCATTGGCTCTTTCTTTGCCCCCTGCCTCATCATGGTGTTGGTCTATATCCGCATCTACCGCGTGGCCAAGCTAAGGACCAGGACCCTCTCTGAGAAGCGTACGATGCCGGAGGGGTCCTCCCAGACTGAGAATGGCTTGAGCCGTGCTGCTGGTGGCTGCACGTCCCTGAGGATGCAGCTGGGAGAGAATGGACATTATTCAGTGCACCATTGGCGCAAAGCCTCTGAGCTGGAGGACATTGAACTGGAGGAGAGCAGCACCTCAGAGAGCAGGCGGAGGCGGAGCCGGGAGGAGCATCGCCGCAAAAGCAAGAGCCAGTCCTTCTCCTACTCATACTCCTCCAAGAACTCCAGTAGCCGTCTGTCCCGTGCCAGCAATCGCTCCATGCAGTTCTTCTCATATCGCCGTCGCCGGAAGCGTAGCAGCATCTGCCGTAAGAAAGTTGCCCAGGCCCGGGAGAAACGCTTCACTTTTGTGCTGGCCGTGGTCATGGGGGTCTTTGTAGTTTGCTGGTTCCCTTTTTTCTTCAGCTACAGCCTCTATGGTATTTGCCGGGAGGCATGTGAGGTCCCTGAGACTCTCTTCAAGTTCTTCTTCTGGATTGGGTATTGCAATAGCTCCCTCAACCCAGTCATCTACACCATCTTCAACCAGGACTTCCGCAGGTCCTTTAAACACATTCTTTTTAAGAAGAAGAAGAAGAACTTCCGGCATTGAGCTGGAGGAATAGATTTGCCTTGAGCAGGAGTAGAATTAAAAGAGAAGGCTCAGTGCTGGAAAGAAGGAAGGGAAGAGAACATGGGGCTTGGGCTTAGGGAGAAGGAAGAGGGCTTGCCCCCTTGGTGGAGCAGGGTGATGCTGTGGGGGACAGGGATGGTGTCGGGGAGGCTGAGGGCATTCACCGTGGTACAGAATGGTGACATGGTACTGGGGGAGCAGTGCTGGAGTGTGGAGGGGAAAATGGGGAGGGAGTGATTATCTTTCAACCCTGACGGAGTGCACTGGGAGCCTGCAGAGGAAAATAGGCTGAGACACAGAGTTTGGGAGGCAGTGAGCATTCACAGGCTCTGGAATTTGGTGGGAAAACAAAAACAGACATCAAGAGGAAAGGGTTAAGTGGCAATGGTGGTGGAGATTCAAGTATTTATAAATAGGGCAGCTGGGGCCCATGGTGGATTTGTCCCAGTAAGAAATTGCCTTTTCTGCTTCTATGGGGAAGGAGAGTGCAAAGTACCAGGCACTGACAGTGTTTTGAGTTATGAAAGGATTTAAATGTTTGCCAAAAAACCCCTAAAGAACAATCCAAACTCTTTTCTAAATAAACCTTTGTACTGTTAAAACCTTCTGAATCATGATTTTGCACAAGGGAATAAGTCAAACAAAGCATGGGGTTTTCTTTTCCTTTGGAGGGGTCTTTGCCTATAGAGCTGGATGGGAAATATTTTTCCTATCTTCCCATAGTTTTTGATTAGTCAGTGGGAAAAACCTGGAAGTCTTGCATTTTTTCATGTAATATGAAAAAGAGCACATATTCCCCGTGACCTCATTTCTTCCTGCTGGATCACCGGGCAGTAAATTCCTGCTCCATCCTTCTCAGATCAGTGACCTAAGGACCTTGCTGTCCTGGAGCAGATAGTGAAAATAAAATCATTCTGATGAATTCGCCTAACATTTTTTGAGATAAAATGTTAGAAAAATAAAGTTTCCACTTCAGTGTGCCCAGGGGAGCTTTTCCTCCCCTTTTCTTCAGTCTCCCTTCAAAGACTAATCTCAGGACTGGATGCGTGCTCCTCATTCTCAGACAGGCAGTTGAACGCATTCTGATCTGCAGGTTTTCAGAGAAAGAGCAATCACCCCACTACTAAGGTCTTTAAATCCTTAATATTTAAAGTCTTAGAGCAACTAAATCCTTTATATTTATTTTTTAATGAGAAGCATACATTGCAGGTTGTCAGTGGTGTATGTGAACAAATCTCAAAAGGAAGTGCAGCTGTTCCAAACCTTTAGTGTTAATGTTGCTTGCTTTCCCTTCTTCTGTTTGCATTTCTAGTTTATGATTTTAGAGGATATTGTTGGGAGAAGGGGCAGAAGAGGGGGGAATAATTTGAAAAGTTATTAAAGCAAACCATATTTCCCATGGGTTTATAAAATGTCATAAACTACAGTGAAGAAAATGAGAGACAGGGACTGGTGTCTGTACATTCATCACTGAATGCATACCAAGTATAAGAGTGAGCTGAGCATTTACATCCCTCCTTCAGCTGTGCTGCAAGGTGTGTATTCTGTTTGTGGAGCAAATACTGCTCCTTTCTATGTTTATCACTCCTTCCATAGGCAGCAGGATTTGGTGTCTGCCTCAAATGAACCTTTCCACAGCAAACAGTTCTTGGAAAAAAAGAAGAATTAAATCTAAGTACATATGACAGGCTTCTTAAAACAGCTGAATTTAATCTGTATTGGAGAATCATCAGATATCCCCTTCCTTACTCCCTCTCTTCTGTCTGAGAGGTGTCTGTAGTCTCTCTTCTCTTGAAATCTCTGTAGCATAAGGAAAAAGGATAGAGCAGTCACTTTATTTCATCAGTTCTTCATAAAAAGCATTTGGTTCACTTAACCCTGGAAAAGGAGACTGTCAGTGGCTGAGGTTCTGGTGTTCCTCCAATAGACAATTTAACTCAAATTCAAATGGGAGTTCTGCTGAAATAGGGACTAGATGATTGCACCAAATGCATTAGAAGTTTGCTTAGTTTTGCTAAGGAAACAACTGAGATATTTTTAAAGTCCTAAATCCATAACTTATTGGATGCTTTCTTGAAATAAGGCTCAGAAAAGATTTGAACTTTGTTTAAATAACAAATGGTTTGGTGCAAATGCATACCTGAGATAGAGGAGAGATAGAAATAGCAACTGAGAGGAGGAAATTACAAACCACTTTTGCAAAATGGAGAGTTCTTAGTAAAGTTACATCAAGAAGAGCTGAAACAAGCTTGCATTATTTGTAGGTAACAATGTAGCTAAACAGTTCAGGTTTGTTTACTCTGAAGAAACTATGTAATCACCAGAGCAACCAAAGCAACATATGGTACCTGGCTACTACCTCTGAGCTCCTGGATGGCTTCATTAGAGGTACCCGTTCCTGCCAAATGAAGGTCTGCTTTTGTCACTTAATGCTCCTTCAGAGGGGTTTCCCAGTCTGCAGACTCACAGTGGTTTCACTGTTGCACTGCTTTTGAAGTGAGCCTTGTGGCCTGTAAACACAGTCCTTCCCCTTTTTTCTCTCCTCAAAAAATTCTTTAGAATTCAAGCAGTCTACAGAAATCAAATTTAAGTGACAGTCAGAGTTTAGTGGACATAAAATATATATGGAATGACTGATGTGCCTTAAAAGTAAGTTCTTCACAGTAAAAATATTCTGTGGTCATTATAAACATTAAAGAAATAATGCTTCTATATTGTTTTGCACTTCTGAATGTTTAAAAGGGACTGATGCAGATACTGAATATTTATGTGCAGCAACGTGGTTAAAACCAGGGTATTTCTATGGTTTTAATTTTTCTTATCACAATTACTCATCTGATTCAATGCCCCAAGAGGATCTTATTTCTTCTGAGATAAATGAAAACTAGTATTCATCAATAAAGATGTGTGGTTTACACCCTTTTTAAGTGCATTTCCCTCTAAATTAGTGAATACAGAGGACTTCTATAAAAGTGTTTTTAATGTAACTACTGAATATGCTTCAAGCAAAATGGGGCTGATTTAGTTTTTTTAAATACAGTGTTCTCTTATTACTTGTAATAGCTGAAGACTGGAATTTGTAACATATTGTGGTGTTAACTTTTCATAAAAAGTTTTCGGCTCTGCTACTCACACTGTCGTTGTGCTTCAACTGTAAGTTGGCTAATATCGTATACAGGAGAAAAACAGTTCTTCGCTTAAGAAAAAGGAAATGATATGTTTAAAATGTGCTGAGTTGTTTTTCTGATCAGACATGATAAACTGGTTAAAATGTTCACTCTCTACTGTTGTGGAAGAATGAAATATTGCTACTAAGCCATATCGATTTTAACAAGTACCTGATCTTTAACTCTTCATTTGCTCATTTCACCATGAAGAAAAATTTCTGTCAGTCTTAAGTGAGAATATGATGTTTCATTTTCAAAACAAATTTTCTGAATGGTGCTGTTGTTGGTTGGGTATTGAAATATTGAACAGTGTAACTTAGCTGGGATGGGAACTCAGTGCTGCTGTCCTTCAGCCACTTCTGTGGGAGTTTTGCGTGAGTGAGAAATGCAGAATTAGCCTCTTCAGGGCTTGAGGCAGATGGAAGGGGCCTTATAAATAGGAGATTTGACAGGATCACAGCTTTAAATCATTATCTGAAATAAGAATCAGGC
The DNA here is from genome assembly GCA_013389985.1 of Dryoscopus gambensis. Classification (NCBI taxonomy): domain Eukaryota; kingdom Metazoa; phylum Chordata; class Aves; order Passeriformes; family Malaconotidae; genus Dryoscopus; species Dryoscopus gambensis. The sequence goes on along the minus strand of WEIT01024607.1, from coordinate 23,451 downwards.
CCTTGTTGCTCTGTGCGATCTCTGTTTCAGAAGAGTCATGTTGCTGAAAGAACACTGGTGATTTCTGACAAGCAGATCTGAGGTGAAAGACTACATGCAGCTTTGCACACATTGACCCATATTATCCTTTGTGAGTAATCCCAGAAAACTTGAGTGGAATTTACTTGTGAATCAGGAAGATACCGTGGGCAAGGACTTTAGGATCTTCCTTAAATGTTGCCTCTTTTTCAGTAAATGTACCTGAGGAATTTAAGCAAACATTTATGTGTAAATTAAGGAACACGATCCTCTCTGCTTAACTCTTGACTACTGTTCAAGCCCATAGAAGATGTGGATTAAGGTTTTTTTTGACTATATAACCAGGGGAAAAAAAACCCTACTGTGTATTTTCAGTATAAGGTGTGTGAAGAGCATTATGTGATTGCATCTGTTTTTCAGAGAAGAAAACTGTTGGTCTGTGAAGGTTGATATTGGCTAGAACAGCATCTGAGAATTGTAAGGATTTTGTAGGAACTGTTGGTAATGAAAGGCATTTCAGGAGAATGTTCTGACCTTAAACTATGACTGCTCTGAAGAAGGAGAGAATATCTACAAGCTGTGCAAAAGGAAGATCAGATGCTATCTGTGAGTTTGTTTTTATGGTTGCTCATTATGACCTTGTTGGTGAGCAGAAAGCAGCTAGATGCTTCAGAGAAAAAGCTTTAATTTGGAGAGGGAACAGTGCATGAGGAAATGGCTACTCACAACACTGAGGAAATTAATATTTCCATGCCTTCTTTCTACTGTAGACAACTACAATGGAGGAAGTTGCCTTTTTCATTGCACGATAGGAAATGTTCATTTGTCTTCCAGATCTGCAGGTCAGGTGGGCCATACAAAAGATGACACAGGAGAAAGCAGAGATAGGATTTCTCACTTCAGTGTTCAACACCAAGCTTAAATTTGTCCTTTGTCCTTGAAATTAAGCCAAAAATACAGTTTGGCACTTGGACCCAAAGGCTATGTAGCATCAATAATGCTACACTGAATATAGTCTGGTTTTAGCGGAAAGCATTAGTTCATGTTATACACCCTGCACATCTCTGTTTCAGGGCAGAAGTAGCAGAGTTGGACACTTAAGTCATGTGAGAAAGGAATAATCAGCAGTTTGAAGAGTCACAGGTATATTGAAAAATATACCTAGATCCTATTCTAATAACAGAGCTGACTTCAATTTTGTGGGTACCAATCGCTTTGAAGTCCTAATAAGGAATTAGGGAGGTAGAAAACATGGAACCAGTACAAATACTGCTTCTTGAGGAAGCAAAAAGTGGCAAATTGCTTGGAGTCATGTTCAGATCTTTATGCCAGATGCCCAGTCCTCCAATGGGCTGGTAACTGTTACTGGGTTTTGTGGGAAACACTGAGGTGTCTTCAACTCACAGTGCCTATCACACTTGATCTGAGCTAAGGAAATACCTGCAGCCTTTGTTTGAAGTGGCAGCCCTTCGAGTACAACAGAAGACATTTTAAGCAGTTTATCTCCCCTCTGGCAGATGTTCTTCAATATCCCAAACATTTTTTAACTCAACTGCACAACAGTTGATAAAGTAGAGAAGGATTGTCAATGTCTTACAGAAAAAAAAAACAAGAGAGGTATGGAAAATAGTAGGTAATAAAACCTGGTGTCTTAATCCTGACCTAACATCTTACCATGATACCAGTCTTACTCCCCACTACCCCTTTCCTTCTTTTGTAAAACAGAAGTTCATGCAAAACTGCAGAAGTTTATTTTAAATAGATTACATCAATGACACTGTTTACACTAGGAAAAAAAAAAGAGCTTTTCTGTCAATAAGTAGCTTCCTGCTGTAAAACAATTTTCTTTACTACACTTGTCTGAAAAATCTAATGAAAAGTAGACCAGCACTTAATTCAATTTGTCTATATGTACCTCTCTTAACAAAAATGCTTTATTAAAGATCCTGAATGTAAAGGACACAAATGAAATGTAGCTGCCTGCTGCATCAAAATCAATTAGTTGTGTTTCAGCATTTTTGTGAACAGCAGTCATTCATTTTGCATGATGCTCTTTTCTGATAGCTCTCTGCTGACAGAGAAAGCTGCTCACCCTGTTGACAGCAGGAGTAAAATGAGGATTCATATTTGCCTCCATTAACTCTGTTAAGTCTCCTCTAATACATTAAAAAGCAGGCTGCTAGAAGTAGGTCTTTTGGTGTGATGTCTAGTAAGTGACATGGATCAGGGAATTAATAACCTGACTGGTTCCAAGATGTGCAGCACACTTAATTGAGAGGCTCACCCTAGGTTGCTGGGACATGCTTCTCTTGGTTTTGATCTCGATGCCTTTGACCCAACATTGCAAATTGTTTGCTCTGTAGTGGAATATTTTCATCACACCATCCCTTTCAACCTCCTCTGCTGGAGTAAGAAATTAATGCTGAGGTCTCCCACTTCCTCACTGAGTGCTTTCACCGATAGACTATTTATATAGGTGATGCAGCTAAAATGCCTTTCCTTTTGGCACATAAATATTTTATTTGATTGAGCTTTTTATCTTTAAGTAGACTAACACTCTTGTTCCACAAGGACATTCTCTATCTGGAAAGCAAACACATATCAAATACTTGGAGGAATATTAGAAATCCTGAAAAACCCCGGCCACTCCAGGTAAATTTTAAAAGAAAACACCACAGCTGAACTAAGAAAAAGGCTTAATCTTGTCTCTGGTGAGGATGCCCTATCTGAGACAACCTACTCTGGCATGTCTCTGATCAGATTTGGTGCAGTGTGTGGAGCTGTTCTGTCGGGCCCTTGCAGCTGCACTGAGAGGAGCAATTTCAAGTGTCCAGCAAAGATTAGGAATGAGTACACATGCTTATTGAATCATTTCACGTTATAGCAGACACTCTCACTTTGCCTTTCTGGTCCCTTTTTGCACCCCTTAAATTAGCCCTTGCTTTCAATCTGACTGCCATACACAGCCAGTGCTTGCTGTGCCTTTCCATCAAATGCCTCAGTGTCTGACCTACAAAGAGTAGATGACACCTTCCTCCTCTCAGCTGTGCTGGGAAGGTTCTCCAGAAGACTCCCCATGAGGTGCTTCCATGTGGTGCTGTGCCATATATGAGCACCTGGAGTAACAGGAGTTACTGCAAGTTCTTGACTGACTCCAAGCCACACTGTTTTATCACCAATAAATCCTTGTGTGCAGAGTTTCAAAGTGTCTATAAATGTGCATTCCCTAAGGTTGGCGCTGATTTGTTTACATCAGCAGCAATTTCTGTAGGTAATTAAAGGGAGACTTTTAGTCAATCCATCAGACGCTACTTTGGATTTGCCACATGGTACATCAGAGAAACATGATGTGTTGTTTTAACAACACAATTAGCAATAGAAGAGATTAAAAATTCCTGGATGGCATATTTTTCTGTAAAAAAAAAAGAATACAGTTTGATGAAATCTGTTCTTTAAAGAATGTGTCTGTTTTACCCAGTGTATAATGGAAACCAGGAGACCTTTAATCAGCTCCTGGGGGCCCGACTGCTCACTGCTTGGCTGCCTGGCTCCTGGGCAGACTGCTGGGTGAGGTGCCAGGAAGCCGAGACTTCCAGGCTCCTGGATCCTGGCAGCTCAGGCCCCTGGGTTTATGGACACTCAGCTCAGCTCCATTATCACAGTATCTAAATGCTTCATAACTTTTGTTATACTTAGTCTGTCAATGCCTTTATGCATTAAGGAGCGACTGCCATGCCCTTTTTTCTGATGAGAAACGAAAAGATTAATGGCATTTAGGTAGGTAGATAGTAAAAACCTTCTGTTTTATGTGGATCTTTCCAGTTGCAAACCCACTATTGATTGTCAGGCCCCTGCTAACTCCAATGTATAAAGTCCTACCTGTGCTTTAAAATTCTGCTTCTGCCTCTGTGACTGCCATAGGCCCACAGAACTTGCACACAAATCCCATCAGGATACACAAACTCAATGTGTTTCTCCTTTGTTTGTCCCTATCTGGTAGGGAGCTCATGCAGTTTGGATATTGCAGAATAAGGAAAAAGGAAGGTACTACCTCCAGTTTGTTGAGAAGCACTGATATTGCTGCAATTTCTTTAAGGACTCTGTGGTTTTATTCACCAGTTCTGGATTCACATTACCATTTCTAGATGCTTGTTTTTATTGTGTGTTGAACAAGTTACCCTCAAGGCAGAACTGACCTATGACACACCCCAGAGGGGTGGACTTTTTCTGTACTCCTGGCAAAGTACAGAAATCATAAATACTATTAAAAAAAAAGACTGAAGTTCCCCCAAAACGAATCCATTGATACAGCCAATCTCATTTATGGGTTAAGGCTCAAGTTCAGGTAAATTTTTTAAAAAAGAAAAAATTATAAGCCCAGGGATCTTTCATATGTCCCATTTATTTTAGTGCAGTGTCTCTCAGGAGACAGTTTGGATCACTAGATCATACTTTTCTCAGACTTTGAAGGTCATCTCTCTTGAGGTTACTGAACCTATGTTTTCAATAATACAGAAATTACCTGGAAACTCAATGAAAAATAAATGTTTAAGAGTCAAGAAATAGAATCCATAATTCCAACACTAGGCATGATGAACTCCCTAACTGGCAATACTGTTGGGAACAAACATTTGGGGCTACTCTGTGTATATTCCTCAGGCAAAATTATGACTGCAGAGGGAACTTGAGTTCTAGGTGTATGTTTACTACAGAGAAGGGTTCCTGACAGTGTTTACCACCTTCAGAGTTTACCACGCCAGTCAATGTATATCAAACTCATACTTTTCATAATAAGGAATGGGATTGTCTCCAAATATAGTCTTAAAGGGGAAAAAGAGGATGTATAAGTAATTTTTAAAAAATGTAGTCATGCATTGAAAACGTGAAAGGAAAAGGAACCTGTCTGTTGCTGAAGACTTCAGCAGCAATTCATTCTTATCTAATTCTGCCATTTCCAGCTAGGGATAACTGATGGTCACATAGGTTGAGGCTGCCCTCAGGTTACAATGATTTCAAAAAGTGTCATAACATTTTGTGTGTTAAATAGATTTCTCCTAGGGTAACAGTTACTATTAATTAGTGACAGAAATTATGCTCTTTTTCCTCCTTCTTCAAAGGAGAAACAAACAGAAGGTATTTTACAGGACTACAAGAATAGTTTTTCCTTTTCTACTTTGGTAAGGTAGAAAAAAATAGGAATAATCGTATTAAAGAGGCATTAGGAATTTAGGATGCAAATTAACCAGTCCATTGTCTGATTCATCAAGCACAACTCAATTAACTCAATGCATTTATTATGGCTGAGGTTTCATGAGTTATATAATAAAATATCTTCGCCCAGAAAGGCTGTGCTGTCTGTCCTCAGAGGTTTTCAAGACCCAAGTGGATAATACCCTAAGTGAGCTGGTCTGGCTTCACAGGTGACCCTTCTTTGAGCCTGAGACTGGACTCGAGGCATTCTGAGGTCCCTTCCAACCTGAATTAGCCTGTGATTCTAAGACCTGTTTCTTCCTAGTAATAAACAAAGGAAAAGTCCTAATATCTGGGTAGGATCAAAATTATATTCTATAGAAAGATGCACATATATTGCTATACGTGGGCAAATCTTTAGGCCATTTGAATCTTTAGATCTCTAGAACTTTTACATCTGCTGTGTGCAAATTCTGTCTAGCGCACATTTGGCTGGATCCAGGGCACAAACTTTTTCTTTGTTTAGAATTAATTTAGTAAATAGAGAGCTCTACACCATGTTCCTTCCCTTGCTAAATCCCACTCCCTCACAGTTCTTAGCACTGTAGAGGCACATACACGTACAAGTATTTTACAGGCATTTTCTTTAGAGCTCCAGACAAAATATTGCTTTAGGTTTGTTTGTGTGTTTTTCCCAAGTAAAACAAACTACATATATGTCCAGTAGGTCAAATGTGTCTTTCTGACCTACTAACTCTGAAATGGTGAAGAATGTAGTACATAAAACACCAAGTCACACCATGAAAACAACAAGGAAACGATTATATTTCCGTAACAGCTGAAGACTTTAGTTAAAGCCTCAGCAGTGGGAAATCTCTGGCATGACACATTGTTTCATTCCTCATTCATTTTGCATGGAAGGTGTCTGACCTTTCTGTAGAAGTGGCATTTCAGGGGATCAGGGGCTAGCTGGAGAATTTATGAATACATTGTTACATCTGGAATTGAAAATCCTTTTCTTCCTTTCAAAATGCCAGTAATGTTTCTCCACGACTACAACGCAGATGCTATTGTAGGGCATGGCAATACAGTTGTATATTAGTTATAAGGTTTGTTATATTTGTTATAAGGTTTGTTATTTGATTGCCACTAAATATATCACGGGGACAGAAAATGCTCTTAATGTACCATTATAATCCTTGATGTAGCTTGCAGAAGTACAGCTTAAGGTATATAATTCCTCTCTGTGTCCACCTAAGAAAAAAACAAGATTCCTGGGACCAAATCTGCAGCAAGGTGTGAGAAGCTGCTTGCTGGAGTATCTGATCTGTGAACACCACTGAGACAGCCGAAGCCCATATGGGTGAGGCAGGGGTGAATCAACAGCATGATGAAGCCACAGGCTATATTTGTTCCTCCCCAGGCTTGTTCTTGGGATCAACAAAGTAGATCAGCTAGAGCTGATAAATGCACTGTTCTGTTTAGTTATCAAACCCATTTCTTTCTGCCCATCTCCATTGCTTTTACAAAGTTCCAGTGTATCTTAAAAGCACCTGATATCATTCGCACTCTCACCTGGCTTCAGAAATTTCAGAAAGCCGTTTGAGACTCTCTTCTGTCATGATGATGACTCCAAAAATACTTTTAAATCACAGCAATTTTATTTAACCTTTGATAAAGGTGTAAGGTAAAAATGTTACTTCTGGGCCCAAAACTTTTAGCACTGTTTTATAAGTTAGCAGCACATGGAGAAATTATCAAGCCTGGGACAAGGATTTGTCTTTAGTTCCCTTGCTGATCTCTAGCCCAGCATTACTCATGCTTTGAGCCTTTGAACTTTTGAATCTTTCATGCACAGGGTGTGCACAATATTACTTCATTCATAAATACTTTTGAAAGTTATGAATAAAAAAAGTGCTATAGAAGTCCTACATCATTATATAATAAAAATCCTAGATCATTATATAATAAAAACTTAAAGATAGTCAATGAGGTACTACTCACTAATGAGTTCATCTGTCCTCTGGCTTTGTTTTAAATGACTTGAAGTGGCGAGGGTTCCAATATGCATCATCAATGTCTATTTTTATATCTCACCTCACTGAAAGGACCTCTAAAAACGTTGAGTTTGTTATCTGATGTACCTACAGAAGATATTATAGAACTTACATTTTTCAGTGGATGTGTCAGTCTCTTTTCCCAGGTAACAAGGGAAAGGACAAGAGGAGATGTCCTCAAGTTGCACCAGGGGAAGTTTAGACTGACTATTTGGAAAAATTTCTTCACCTAAAGGGCTACCAAGCATTGGAACAACNCAGCAGTGCTGAGTTAATGGTTGAACTCAGTCTTAAAGGGTCTTTTCCAACCTAAATGATTCCATGACTTTAGCTAAGGGCCAGAATAACTTTTAGAGGAAATCTTTTGCCTTATATTTTGTTGCTTACCTTAAGTTCCTATTATTTGTAAACGTTCGTTGCAGAAACCTCTTGCTGTCTGTGGTACAGTGCTGGAAGGAGGTGTTAATCTCTGCAGGAGCTGGGATTCTGGGAACAGTGCTTGCATTGAGACTTTGATGTTTCTAAAACAGGTCCTGTTTTGGGGTTTCTTATGTGCAATGCTTAGAAGCTGATTCCTGCTCAGGATACAAATAATGACAAATTGTCTGAATGTGAAAAAAACTCTGGAATGATAAATGTCAACATTTTGTCTACGTATATCCAGAAAACTGCACTCGTGAGGCCTCTAAATCAGTGTGCTCTGTTTCTGTTCTTTGAAGTTATTTTTATAACTATTTCCCAAGAAATCGCACATCCTACAACGAGAACTACATATGTCCCAAGATTAAAATATCAGAAATAAGCCATTTTTAAACCTTTGACGGTCAAAACAAATGATGAGTGCTTTCTTTATATGCTAGCTGAATATTCAACTCATACACTTCAGTAATTACGCTGTGGGAAAATAAAGTACAGTTCAGGATAATAATATGGTTTTATTTGGTATTGTTAAAACTGTAAATTGTCCCCTTAAGTTGATTTAATGTACACATAAATTTGTCATGTCCTTTTAAAAGTTTCATTTTGTGTTTAAGTTCTATTTTTATTCTTTTTTAAGGAGCAGACACACACACAGTGTCAGGTAAATATTTCCATGAATAGCCTCAGGGCCCCTTGGCAAGAATGTAATTGGCTGTGCACTCTCTGTAACTGAATTGCCTTCCTTAATGATGGGATATTGGGTTTATAACCCCTGACTGCTTCTCTTTAATACCCATTAATTATAATTTTACTTTTTTTAATGAATGCCCCTTTTTCTTTTTCTTCCTTCATGTTTCTTGCCTGTTTCACAAACCCCCTGCAAAAGTGTGGTGAGTGCTAGGAAATAAACCAGCAAAATGACTGTGAGCTGGCATTTACAGACTCTCGTTCATTCCACACAGACGAGTCCTGCATTGCAATTGAATTAACTGATGTTAGAGCTCAGGAACACAAGCAGGCTCACTCCTATCACTCACAACTGCACCTTCCCAAAGCAAAAGAGAGGATGCTGCCTTATTATTGTCTAGATTCAGAGACCTGAAACACTGT
>WEIT01024607.1:0-11071 GCA_013389985.1 Dryoscopus gambensis | reverse complement strand
AAGGAGACAGGCTCCTTAGCCTGGCTGAAAAAGGACAAGCTGCTTTGTGTCTCCTTATGTCATCACTGAGCGCAGGAAAAGGCAGGCACTGGGGAGGGACCCTGCAGAGCCTTCAGTTTACCAGCCACAACAAATGTATTAAAAGATGTCTGCTCATCTGGTCAGTTGGTGAAAAGGGATAAAATCACAAAAAGATGGTGGTCTGGGACACTGGATGACACTGACCCCTCAGGAATCTCCATACCATGAACCACAGCAAGCGGCAAATGTGATCTGAATCATAATTCATGAGCTGGACAACTTTGGGGACATTTCTCCTTATGCTGGGGCATGTTGTACTAATACTGGTAGGAATTGGTTTGGTGTCAACTATGTCATTACAAAAAAATACTTGAGTAGCTGGTGGCAATGAAAGAAGAGATAGTTTGTAATCCTACCTGCTTTCCTCATCAGGGAGGTTCAGAGAGAATAGCACAAGGATTTTCTGAAGCCAAAATTACTCCCTTCCCAACAAGTGGATCAAAATCTGCTTTGGTTTTCTGAGGGTTGAGAGGGCATGAAGAGGGTTCAGAGTAGATTTAGACATAGCCTGTTTCATGATTACAAGATTTCTTTGTGTACCATAGTTATTAAAGACCTGTTGATTGACAGATGAGCAGCGTGTGCATTTGTGCTTCAGTGTACATAGGTGAGCAGTCCTCTGAAATATTGTTCATTCAGCTGGAAAGCTGCAGGAATAATTGGGCTTGACTCAAAAGGAAGTAGAAACTAGCACAGGAGAGATAATTTTGGGATACTGTATTAACAAAAGCAAAAGGAGGTCATTTTTCTGAGTATTTTTTCACACACTTACAGCAACCTAAATCTGACAAGCCATCACAAATGCCACGGACAAAGATATTTGCATTTCTAAACACATCAAGTGCTTAGAAGCTAAATTCTTTTTTTGTAAGATCATGGGACCTTTGTGAACAAAGCCAATGCCGAGGGCTGCTTCCGAACCTTTTTGCATCAGAGCTTTATTTATATCATGTACCCTTGCACATATGTTCCCTGCTAGCTCAGGAGTGCATAATCCCACATAAGTATTCCCAGGACACTAAGCAAGACTCAATTAAGGATACGCTTCTGGTATGTCTAAAATGGTCCTGTAGTAGTATTTTTATGGTGACATATATGTCATGTCAGCAGATCCTTCAGTCACACTCTAGATGTAAGGCTGTAAGCAAAATAATCCTATGGACAAACAGAGATATGGATTTAAACTTTAAAACAAGAAAATTTTATATGATACAGTGGCAACGCTCACAGATATAGCCAGGTGGCCTCACTCATACAGCTACTTCTCTGAACAGAGTTGCCTATCACAGATTTATTCTCTGTGCTGAGCTCTAGTGATTCACCAACTCACAAATTAAACCATTTTCTCCCCTATACATTATATTACATGAGGGCAGAAAGCTCATGCAGTGTGAGTGGGAGGGTATGAATTAGCAACTGCAGCAAAATGCATGCTAACCACAATGCTACTGGAAAAATCTTGAGAGGATGGATTGGGTCAGAAGGTATATTCTCCAGGTTTTGGGCAGCTAACTGAGCTTCAGGAGGACACCTATGTCTCCTTGGTGTTTACAGGAAAGGTAAACTAGGGGTAGAATTTATGCTTTTTTGTCTGTTACTCAATTTCTATGCAGAAGAAATCTGAAGCATATTTCTTAGGGCTTTCCTCTAACCACAGTCTGCAGTATAATCTAACAGGGGAGAGCCACTCTCATTCACAGGTGGAAACTCTTCCTACATACTGAGAATAATTTAAGTATCATTTTTCTCAGAGTAAGGTGTCAGACAGGAACCTAGGACTTATAGCGGTCACTGTAAGAAAGGGAAGACCTGAGCTTCTGACATGGATTCTCTAATGCTCAGTCTGAAGCAGGAAGAAAATCACAAAAGTTTTCGTGGGCAAAAGTTTTGACTAACCCAAGCCAGAGGCACACACAGGCGCAGAGCTCATAGCACAGTTGTCTGCCCAGGCAACAACTCACCTTGAGAATGGGAAGGAAAACCTTCCATAGCCCTGAAAATCAGGTGGGAGGAGGGAGATATTAGCCTATTTCCATAAGCTTTTGTGTGAGTAATGGCTGTGGACACAGTTTTGGCTGATTTTAATTTGCTATAAAGCGAGAATGAGGAATGGGCACTTTGTGAGTCTCAGCAAACCACCCCTGTGTCCCAGGCCAGGTTGTAGCAGAGAATTAAAAGAAGCACAGTTGCTTGGGGAACTTTCATGTGAAAGTCTTGCAAAGAGGATAAGCAAAAAGATCTCACAATGTATTAATTCCTGCATATATTAGGTGAGATCACACAAGGGCACATCTGCTGAGGGGCCTCAGCCTCACACTGCTTTCAGGTATTACAGGCAGAGGAGATGAAACCTGACATCTGCAAATGCTTGTGGCAGAGCCTTCACAAGCAAAGTTTGTTTGTCCAAACAGATTGTGCACGCACAGGATTTCACCAATACCTGATGGCATGTCCAAGAGGCTCTTTATGAAGGATTCGTTCCTCTACTGCTTTAATAAATACTCCCTCTGTATAACAGGGAGTATTAACCTCTAATTCCAGTTCCATCCCTATATTTTGCTCTCTCCCTCCAGAACAGGCTTAGCTGTGTACATTTAAAGAATCCTTACTGAATAATAATAATAATAAAAAATTTCATTGTTTGTTGTCCTACTGTTAGTTTTCATCCGTTGACTGAGCTAGGGAAATAAGGAAATTAAATGCTCTTTGGTTTTGAGATTGTTAGGGCAATTATGCAGACAGATCATTTTCCAATCTTCAATCTAAATAATTCAGTTGCCATAGGATCAAAGTATGCGTTAAGCTGCCCTCAGTTTTCCATGAGTTGAATCATCCTTATTCCCTTTAGCACATTTTCCCTTTGATTTGATAATGCTCATGAAGGCAATTGGCATCGGGTATGGTCGGCATCCAGATTGCTCATTGTTCTAAGCCTTATGTTCTTGCCTCCTCTTGTAAGCATTCACACTCCAAGAGGTAAAACCTTTCCTTTTGTGCACATCTGTGCAAGAATTCAGGACAAAGTCAGGTCTCTTGCATTTGTACTGTAGCATACAAAAACAAATATTGCAAAATGGCCTAATCTTTCGTGTTCTAAATCAAAATTAATGAAAAAGATAAAGTAACATACAAGCCAAATTCAGTCACTCCCGACTCTTATGCTCACCTTTCTTTGATATATCAAATCAGATGCATCTGATAGAAAAATTAGACTCCTCAGAGTGAGGACCTGGTTTATTCACTGCATGTGAGAATCAGTGGAGTTAAACATCTGATAAACTCAGGTGTTACTAGTCCAGGACATTTTATTTCCCATTGCACCTTTCACAAAGCGTTATTCTACAGAAGCCTACAAAGCTGCCCCTTGTTAACAGGAAGATGAGTCAGGCCTCAGCAATGGTCTCCAGTTATTTGTTAGCAGAGAGTGAAGTATTCCTCATGTCATTCCATAAATCTGGCTTTTAGAGGCTGCCCTTTTAGAGACAGTCCCACATGGAGGGACACACTCAGATGTCTGAAATGTCATTTCAAATAATGCAAAAGCCTCTTTGTGTTGAAATATTTCAGGCAGTTACTCTAATCACCTTACTCTATCCATATATGTGCGAATGCATGCTCTTAAATCTCTTTCTATCATTTTTTTTCCTCAGCAAAGAATTATTTTTCACTTGTACCATGCCTAACAATGAGGGTCCAATTACATGGAAGCCTCTTGTTTCTATGACATTAATCATAAATAGCAATAGAGTCTTTCCGGTGTCTAGTTCGCACAGTTCTAAACATAAAGTAATCCACTTTAACAAACATTTTTCGCTATCATATTGTAGATTTTAATGGTTTTCAAAGTGTACATTTTTTTGCTAAAACTTATTCTTGTTACAGAGAAAGTTTCTAATTCACATTTGTGCAGAACCTTGCAACCTTCTCTAATTCAGCTTCTTTTAATGTCTGCTTAAAATTCCTCTGGGAGAAAGAAAAATGAAACAACTTTTTTATCAGAACAAAATACATTTAAGTTTAGAGCTCTATTTTTAGCTCTCACACCTGGTTTTGTTTGATTAACAAGATTGGTTTGAAAATTACCAAATCTGCTTGGAAGAAAAAGTTCTCAGTTTTCCTTGATTATACACATCAGTTGGCTTTGCCACTGAATTGTCTTGCTTTATCAATTACTTAAATAGATATTCTGCAGTCATCTGAAGGAGAAATGTAGGGGGCAGAGGCACATCACTGGCATTGCCACAATAGGTGGAAATTCTTAATGTTGTAATGATTTTGAGGATTTGTAACACTGGAATTCAGATCCTGGAGGTAGGCACAAAAGTGCTACAAGAGGGACTGAAAAAAAATTAAGACATTGCAGAGGAGGAGGGAGAAGGATAAACTCGCAGCTCCACCTGCAACTTGGTATCACAGCACCAGGTACCATCACAAGTATTTCTGTCTAACAAGCAGCCCTTAAAGTCTGACACATTGTAGAGAGGCTCTTCCTTTAGATCTGTGTAAAGAATAGCCTGTCTCAGCTCAAAAGACATGGGGCTAGTCTAAGATATATGAGAGCCCAGACTGAACTACTTGTCAAAATCAGTGCTGTTCTTTCATTGAACAGACTTTGGTTTGGAGGGTTAATTTTGTTGCTTTTTATTTTCTTTGAAATATTTAACCAGGGGGGGAAAGAATGTCTTCCTGTGGACTTTAGGATTAAACACCAGTTATTTGTGGGTTCACAGAGTAAAGCATAAAACCGAAGACAAAAACTTAAAAACACTGTTGAGGGCACATCCCTGGTCTAGTGCAGCAGCCCTTGCAGCTGCTGCCCAGCCTCTTCTTGAAAGCCCTCAGTGACACACTGCCCTGAGTTGGGCTCTTGTGCCCCTATCAGCTACAAAGTTTTTCCTAACATCCAGGCAGAACCTTCTCTCTTCCAAATTAAACCAATTTCTCTTTGTTCCTCCCAGCAGGCAAGCAAAGCAATGATCTCTCTTGTCTAAACAACAAGGACTGGTAAACATTTCACATAAACACATAGGCTCATCTAAGAAATCTGATTCATTGTTTCTCTTTTGGATTGGAAGCTGGCCCAATGATCTGGAAAATTTGCAAGAGTTACAATCTAGTCTAATATGTAAATAAGACTTCAAACTTAGGAAAAAAACCAACACCAAAACAAAAAAAACCCCAGAAGAATCCAGAATCCAGCATAGGTATCCTACATCAGGGACCTGCCCTTCCGCATGCTTGAAACATAACCTGCAATGACATAAACAGTGAAATAATGTCACTGTGCTGCAGGTATTTCCCTCCCCAGAATATGCCCCACTCTGCACATGTGCTGTGCAAAGCCTTGCAATGCAACCTTGCATTTCTCTACAGCATCCCCTGCATCTCTCTAACCTCGTTAATCAGGTCATCTCAGGGGTGAAGATCAATGCTACCATGTGAGAGGAAAAGAGCAGAAGTGAGTGATCTGGGATGCAATGATTTGTTCAAGTCACTGCACAGGGAACACTGAGCAAATGTTTGGAGGCGTCTGGTAGACATTCTTATTCCTTTTGTTGAGCCTTTGAATATGATCACTGAGACAGATGATCTGTGAGTAAAAGTGATTCACACTGAAATGGAATTTGATTACAAAATTCCAACTATCACATGGCGATCCTTTGCATTGCTTTGTAATTCTCATAATGTAACACTCACTTTCAAACAAAAAATTTACTTTTTAGGGGCTAGGTTCTGAAATTATCAAATCCCTCCCCATATTCAGCCCTATACATCAGAGCATAAGGGGCCTGATGAATGAAGAAGGAAGAAATCTCTAGATTTTTGTGCAAATTTCTCCACTAGCATAAGTCTACACTTTCTTCCAAGACTACAGATCCCATGCAGTTTGTGAATGGCCACTTCTGCATCCAGGTTTATAGCTGATGGAAGACAGCCAGACAGAGGACACATATGCCAAGGGAGAGCACATGCATCCTGTTTAAGATGCTTCAGGGATTCAATAGCTCATGATGAAGCAGTCACTCCTTTTAATTTTCATACTCAAGCACCATACACATAGCAAAATCTTCAGTTTATATCAGAACTCTTTCAGTTCCTTGCAGAGCTGCTAAAAACCTGGAGCACTGGGTATCTGCAGCAAGGTGTTGGCAGTGGGGAGCTGCAGGGTTGGCCTTTGCTAGAAGAGGCTGGGGCAGCATGTGCTTAACATGGACAGCTCCAGCTAGGCCCCTCAGACTGCTGCAGGACACTCCTGAGCCAGGAGCCGAGCTGCTGGTGCCTCTGGGAAAATGTATTTAAGACAGAACAAGATGCCACACAGGGAAGTGATGAAAGAAATGTGAGAAACAGCTCTACAAGCACCCAGATCTGTGGAGAAGGAGGGAGAGAAGGTGCTCCAGGACCGGAGCAGAGACTGCCCTGCAGCCCATGGAGGATAATGTCAGAGCAGATATCCACACTGCAGCCCATGGAGAGCCCCACACCAGGGCAGGTGACTACTACCTGAAGGAAGCTGCTGTCTGTGTAAAACTGACACTTGGAGCAGGTGAAAAGTGTGAGTAGGAAGCAACTGTAGAGAGGAACTGCTATGGACTGACCATAAATCTCCATTCCCCACTAGCCCATTCTTCTCAGAGAGGAGGAATTAGAGGAGTTAGGAATGAAGAAGTGAACCTGACCCTGGGAAAAAGGATGGATGGGGACAAATTCGCTTTCATTTTGTCTTTATTTCTCACTGTCCAAATCTATTTAAATTATATTATTTTTTCTCAAGTCTAATATTTTTTCCCCATGATAGTTATTGGTGACTGATCTCTGCTTTTTTCTAAGGAGGGAGAATCAGAGAGTGGCTGCGTGGGTGTGTGGCAGCTGTCCATGGCATACCCACGACACAATCGTTGTGCTAAGTGCTTCTAAAAGATTTTTTTTTGAGTATTGTTGGAGCTGAGACAAGCTACAGGAGTCACTGTGCCTTTTTGATTCTGAAGACTTTTTCCCAGCCTTTGTGCACCCTATTGTATTTTAGATCAATTTACTTCCCATCACTTTTACAATCAGCTTCTAAATTTCAAGGCATTTTATCTTTGAAGAACACATACTCCTCTTCTGATCTCTAGTAGATTTTTTCCCTTTGATCATATTACAAGTAGGGTTGGTAGCACCCTTTTTTTGAGCTTTCCCAACATCTTGGATTATAAATTCCTCATTTCAGTCACCCATAAGCTTGCTAACCTTCATCTTCTGGAATACATAATTTCTATAGTGCTCTTGAACTGAAATATTTTTTAGAAAATACAAAGCAATGTATTTTTATCATTTCTGAAAATTAAGTAATGTAAAAATATTCTTTTGTCCACCATAAACCCATGGAATTAATCAGATGTAAACATCCTGAAAATGGTCTACTAATGGACAAAACAGGTGGTTCTGCTTTGTCACTACCCCCAGCCTCTCTGAATCCACACTTCCTTGTTGATGGACCCATTCCACGATTTCATATCTAACTTCTAGGCAAAGTAATATTTTCTTATGTTTGAATGGAAATCAAGAGCTCTCTGTTCAATGTTTGTCACTTCATCAGAACCATTACCTTTTTAAGTGATAACTGTATCTCCATTCTCTGCACTTATTTTAAAACAGTAATTTCCTTTTCCCTATCTTTTGTCTGACCTGCCAATTGTCGCAGGGCTGAAACGCCATCTGTGTGTTTGTGGAATGTTTATTCCATTAAGGCTGTGCCTCAAGTTGATAACTTTTGATGTTGTCATAAAAATATAATCTGGAAAAATGACAAGGACCTGGAAAGTCTGGATAGCAGAAGAGAGAAATATGGAGGGAGGTGCACTGGAGCTTATCCGGAGCATCAGGAAATTCCTGCATGGGACATGAGGGGGTGGTTATCACTAGTGTAGGTTTATCTCTCTGCGTCCCTTGTAACACTGTGGGATCTGGTAGGGATATCTTTCTTTCTCTCACCATGTTGTTAAACTGCTCCCACAGCTACCAGATATGAATGTGAGGGCCTCACAACACGGTGTGATAAACCTGATGCCTTTCAAACTGACATTATTAAAAGGGAAAGTATCACTAGGAATGTATCAGCTTATCTTCAAGATAATCTTTAGGTTCTGTTACTTAGGAAGACACAAGAAGAACCTGTGTCTTTTATCAAATAAAATATCCCAATTCCCAAGTGAGTGAGAAGCTTCATATGTTGCAGTTCTGTAGATGGCTAATAACCGTAATATCAAAAGCTATGAAAGGCTAAAAATTATCTGATACAGGACTTTGATTTGGATGAGATCCCTGTGGCTAGTTTGAACATAACCTGCATTAGGATGTGGAGTACAGGTGGGACATTTAAAGAAATCCTAGTCATCATCAGCATTACACATTCTTCTGTGAGCACAGGACATTGTAGCATCACAGCATCTTGAAAATAAAGTTCCTTCCTGGATCAGCTGAATTATCTACTTTGTAAATTGATCATAGGGGCTCTACTTTATGAAACGTAGATTAGAGATCAAGCTATCATGCATTTACATTCTATATACAATATCTAGAATGGGTAATACACAACTACAGAGCACTGTACTCATTATTCATTTTCCTTGGTATTAGGAATATTGTGTGTCTGAAGGATAAATTCACCAGCATTAACACACTGGTTTAATCATATCAGTTATTTCTAACCTTCAACTCACTTTGCTTAATATAAGCTTATTTGTAGGCTGATGGACATTAAGACAGCTGTGCAATAATGAAGAAAAGCTACCCCAAGATCTGATAGTTGATTTCTTGACTTAAATATTTGGTTCAGTGTTCATCCATGCTGATATGCCTTAGTGTTGAAGCACATCAGTACTCTTACCAGTTGGTTTCCTGAGGTGAAAGTAATGATTGGTTTTTCTCTTGGAATGGTGATTTTAAATAAGACCATTGTCTGAAAATCCTCCTCTTGTCTTGGGTCAGGAGTTCAAAGAAAAGGAAAAGAGAAAAGAGCTAGAATGATCTGAGGTCTGAAAAATTAGTTTTAACATGAGGGCATAATGAATATCAGTCTATTTAGCCTATTCAAAAGGAGGTTAAAATATTAAGATCACAATCAAGTAGAACTTAATTGTGGAAGAATTGTGACTCTTAAATGCAGAATACAGAGACTGAAATTTTAGACGGGACCCTCATGTACTTGGATACCCAAATTTTAAAAGAAGATAACTAGCTGTTAGCACAACTTATTAGGGGGTGTGATAGTCCTTCTAATCAAGTTAGAGTGCTTTTTAAAATGAGAGATTACAACCTCGTGTTACAGCTGTGATACAGAAATGATTGGTGAAGGTCTTTGGTCTGTGTTGTGCAGAGTCAGACCAGATTATCATAATGGCCTTTACTGTCCACAGTAATCTGTGTGTGTAAGGCTCATCAAGGCTAAGGGCAGGAGTGGGTGGCATTAAGCAAATTACTCCTGCTTGAGAGCCTTTGTGTCAGAGACTTTTCCGTCCTTCTCCCCTATCTCCCATGGGAGCAGTGGGAATGGTGTTCTTCACATTACAGATTTAAGAAGAAACAAAGCAATCATAAAAATTTCCTTTCATAAATGTCTTAGAACATTTCATAAAAGAAGTTAAAAATATGAAAATTGAAACTGTTTAAATTAGTTAGCTCTGCTGAGTGTACAGAAATTAAACTGCCTCACTCCTCAGGGGGGCTTCAGAGTGTTCCTCGATCACAGTTCAGCTACAACTTTCTACAATTTAGCTGAGGAGCAATCTTTTAAGTCACCTCAGGTAAAGAAAGGATCTTAAAGAACATACTCACTACATTCCTCAGCCTAAAGTAAAAATCATTATGAGCCATCTCTGACAAAAAACCTGATCTAAATGCTTAACTGAGGGAGATTCCAGCTTATTGCAATATTCAAAACATATAAAATGTTATTTGCAGCAGACTTTATTATTTTTCTAAGTCATTAGTAATGTGATAAAAGGAATCATTTTTCCAATACTAATTACACCAAATCCATACAAAATAGAAATAAAATCAAGGTGATGGCACACACATATAATAAAGATGGAGGCAAAGGAGAAATATAAAGTAGTTTTCTTTTGGTCTTCAGGGGAGATTTATAACGGTTGACCCCATGGCCATCTACAAAATTTAAATTCTAATTTCTCTGTCCTCTTCAGTTGATAGAAAAATTCTCACAGTTCAGTTTCTGTTGCGCATCTCATATAAATACACTGAAAAAAAAAAGAAGCAAGAACAGATTGAGAACCATATCTGGTTTTGGGATGAGCTTGTCCAGGACTTTTAAAACTTTCCAAAGAAGTGAAATGGTTGGAATTTCTGGGTAGAAGGACATTACCATACTGAACTGTGTATGTAAAAGTCTATGTGTGCCCATTGCCTAGAAAAAGTTTAGATATTGAATTAATTGTTTTTGGAAACAGAGCTATAAATATTTTCTATCATGTTCTCCTTGTGACCTTTTATATCAAACATATAACTGCAGGAGGCTGCTAAGAGCTAGTTTCACTTAAGCCTTTATAGTCATTCACCCAGATGACAGCTTGAAGGAAAAAGATAAACAAGCAGTGGTTTCTGTATGATAAAATGGCACTAAACACATTCTTTTAGGGAGGCATGCAAGCATGTCTGAAGAGAAGAAATCCAAACTTGTGTGTATTGTGAAAAGAGAGAAAAGGACTGTGCATAAAGAGCAACTTTTCTCCACAAGAAGAGATTTCAACAAACATTACCAGGAGCGGCTGCTGGGCTTGAGCAGCAGGAGTGAAAGGGAGCAGTGGTTTGATCACAAGGTGTCTGGTAAATACTCTTTCATATCTTTTCTCATCACTCTTTTACCTGCTCTGTAATTTTCTCATCTACTAGGAAACATTGCTTTCTGGTTTAGATATTACCCTGATTATACAGAGGAACAATTTTCTTTCTACTTTTCTCACTGCTACACGGCCAAGGTTTAGACCCC
>WEIT01024606.1:12323-30620 GCA_013389985.1 Dryoscopus gambensis | reverse complement strand
CGTGAGAGCCCTCGGCCCCCGCGGTCAGGAGGCAGCCGGCGGGGAAAGGCGGCCCCAGGGGTCCGGCTCCGCCGCGGGGCCGTTCGCAGCCGCAGGATGGAGAGCGCCGGGGTCCGCTGTGCCTCTGCAGGAAGCCGAGATCCTGACGCTGTTTGCGAAAAACACTTGTTTAAAGGCGAACTGCCCGAGCCCCTCTTTCAGCTGGCATGCAGTCACCACCTCTGTGCTTTCCCTGTGAATCTCACTGAATTGTGCATCTGGAACACAGCCACTGCTCAGGTAAAGCTAGAATAGAGACTTTTGTAGGCTGCTGCTTTGAACTAAGTCATAAATAAAATATTTGAGGGTAATGTAGAAGTGCTAGGTTTCATTTTAATGCTGGGAATATACTAGCATTTGTTATGAACTTTGTTATTGTGATAAGAATAAAATAAGCTGTGGTGGTGGGTTGGCCTTAGCTGGCAGCTAAACCCTCACTCAGTCTCCTGCTCACTCCTTCCCAGCAGGGTAGGGGAGAACATAGGATGAGCAAAAGTGAGAAGTCACCGGTGGAGACAAAGGTAGTTTAATGAGTGAAAGGAAGAGAAAGAAAAAAGCTATACAAAGGCGGTCACCACCCTCTGCTAGCAGACCAATCCTGGTACAGGCTTTGAGCAACAGCCACGTTAGAATCAATCTCCCAGGCCCTCAACACCTTCTTGCATGCAATACCCCAGTTTTATTGCTGAACACAGTATCATGTGGTAGGGAATATCCCTTTGCCAGTTCAGCAAACTGAAAGTTTAGTTCCACCTGTGTCCTCTCCCAGTCTCTTATGGATCTTCAGCCTATTACTGGGATGGGGAAACTGAGAAAAAGTGGGGAAAAAGAGAAGGACTTGATGCTATGAAAACAGTAGTTGGCAACAGCCAAAACATTGCTGTGTTATCATCACTATTTTTGTCGCAATATCCAAAGCACTGTGCCATGCAAGCTGCTATGAAAAAAGTTAGCTCTATCCTAGCCAAACCCAGTAGAGCTACATTGATTTCAAAATCATTTAGTGATTTTGAAACTGTAAATAAAAATTAGTTACTGTTGTGTTGATTTCATGTATATTATCCATTTGTAGTTTTATATTACTCATAATCTTTGTTTGAAGTGATTCATTTAACTCTTCTTTATCTACATTTGTCAGCCATTTTATTTGTCAGGGCATCATTACTCAATTTCTGCATTGTCATTTGGAAG
This sequence comes from Dryoscopus gambensis, assembly GCA_013389985.1. Classification (NCBI taxonomy): domain Eukaryota; kingdom Metazoa; phylum Chordata; class Aves; order Passeriformes; family Malaconotidae; genus Dryoscopus; species Dryoscopus gambensis. The sequence continues at coordinate 29,390 of WEIT01024606.1, read as the reverse complement.
TAAAATCAATCCACTTCTTGTCTGCTCTGCCTCTCATGAACGTGTGATAGTGTGGAATATTGATGAATGTACACAGAAAGTGCAAGAAGGTAGAGTATTGTTTATATAATATATATATGTCAGATATATAAAAGAACTGATGCAAAGGCAGCCATTCACCACCAATCACTCAGACCAGTGTCCAGCCAGTTTCTGAGCAACAGCCACCTTGAAGACCACCCCCAACACCTCCTTTTCTCCCACTGCTCCTTCTGTAACAAGATGGTTGTTTCTGAGAAACATGCCTCAGCCACTCAGATTCAGCAGCACGAGCAGACACGTTAATGCTGTATTTCTCCCTTGCTCTTCTTCGGCAATGCCGAGTTGAACCAGGCCGGTAGCACAACCAGTCCTGTCACTGCACCTTCCATGGAGATGCCGCGTTCGCAACCAGCGGCCCTGGGCTGCGGCGGCCCTGCGGCGATGCTGAGCTGGGTCGGGAGCTGGCCGAGGTGCTGTGCGGGAACAAGCTCTTGCCGGCAACCTCGGGGCAAACGCAGAGAAGCAGTGCAAAGGCAGTGACGTTCTGCCGCTGTGGAATAAAATGGACAGAAGAAAAGTTAATCATAGCAGTACTGCATAATTAAACATGCAATGCCAAAATACTACCTTTTCTGGAATACTTGTGGAACTAGTGTTTTGCATCCTGCTTTGCCTCTCCTTCTGTCTCTGGAACAGTTTTCATGTGTGTTTGAGAGAGACCAATGCAAGTATCTGACTTGTGAGAAGACTGCATGAGTGAAAGAGCATTGTGGTGACATAGCACACAGAGAACGGGAGTTTTAGTATCCTGACCACCATCATGGTCTGTCACCTCAACCAATGGAATTAGATTCTAGGGAGCAGTGCTAACCTCTGCAAGCTTAAATTCATTAATTCATTGGAAAGTAGAAGAATAATGAAAGAAAAATAATTTAAAAAAAGAGCAAGATCCCGAGAGTCATGATTCACTGGATTCCCAGTGGCAGTCTGTCCCCCTTTGGTGTCAATATTTAAAGTTGCATGGCACTGTCCCACACTATTAAAAGTTTCCTCCTTGTTACCTATAGTTAGAGATATGCTGATGACTTATGAGGGAGTTCTCTTGTACTCTGCTCCACTTTGAATTTGCAAATCTATATACTATGAAAACTAATGTCTTAAACAAAAGTTTAACAATATCAGTGTTTTTATAAAAAAAGGTCAGTATTAAATTTTAATCCATGTAATAGTAACACAGAGAATCAAATGGTGCTTCAGGAACTGGGAATAAAATGGGACTATGAATTTGGAGGAAATAAGACTGGAAGATAGGAATAGAAAGTAGCAGACATATAAAGAGTATGTGCAGTTTTGATACAAAGACATGACGTCCAGATTGTCTGCTGCTGGGTTTTTTCATTTTCTCTCCATCTACAGGCTCTTCAGCAGATGCTGTAGACTCTTTGTCTCCCCAGACTGTCCTCTGCACGTTCTTAGCACGTTTTCTCATACTATTTCTTACAAACTGTATGAAAGTAGTTAAGGAATTCTTTGTGTGATCTTGACCTGTTAATCAATTGTAAAAAGACACCACAGCATCTAAGATGAAAGCCTGAAAGGATACCTGTAGTTCTGCTTGAATTCTAGCTAATTTGTTTGCTCTGAAATTCTAGAATTTAATGACATATCCAAACTGTCCTCACATTAAAGGCAGCATTATAAAATAGGGATCTTCAGAAACCAGTCTGCTTGAACCAGTGAGATGACCAGAATGAAATCATGAAGACAGGAGTGAAACATGACCTGTTCCCAGAGCTAGTCTTATCTGACTCTGTAATAATATTTAGTGGTGTACTTCCTCTTTCAGCCTTTTCCCACAGAAAAATTAAAACCAGAGGAGGAAAATCCTCCTTACTTGTTGGCTGAGTGGCTGGCATATTCTCCCAGAAGTATTTTTCAAAGCCCTATTTTGCTGGGCTTCAGTTAGGATTTCTTTCCTCCAAAATGAATGTGGCACTAGTGGGTTTCATGGGCACATCACCCTACTCCAAAAATCCTTTTCCTGGCAGTCTTCAGTGGAAGTGTGAAAGCATGATTTGATGGGAATTATTAATATCTCAAAGAGTACCAGATCATGTCTAGGTGACAGGGCAGATGGAGGAATTCTGGTGGTGCATAGTTCTATACTTTTCTTTCTAATACCCTGGTGTAATTGAACAGTGTGTTTGTCTGTACATCTTCCTGACAGAAAATAGGACAGCTCTGTGGTTAGTAACTGCTATGCAAAGTTTCTAAGGAACTCACTGCACCAGATTTTATATTTCATTGAGTCTCATTAACAATACAATTACTGCAGGGTTTACACCTCGAGGAATTGTTATAGGAACTCTTTTGGGAATGGTGCTTCATGTAAGATTTAGCCCAGACGATCAACAAGTGGCAGTATGTGTTGGAAATCAGATCTACATGTTAAGTGCAAAGGTGAGATACCATTCTTTGTAGCCATGGTACTGATATTTCTTTTACTTATTTGCCTTCAAATAAAATCATGATACAGAAATGTTAGTAAAATTAAGCAAAAACATTCATTTTGTGCTATAAAATAAGTAGGAGCTGATGCTTGATAATGCATCATAAATCAGATAGAGGACTAGGTTTAAAGAGTTGAAATGAAACAGCATCTCAATAACTTAGAAGCAGAAAATATTCTTAGGTCATCTGAAAAGTTATCACTATATCATTCAGTCTGAAGAAGCAAATGTAATGTGTAGTGGCTTTGCCAGCAAAATGGTATACAGGGCTTCAGTTTCAGTAAGAAATATCTTACTGAGTTATACTTTGAAAACAAATCTGACAATGATTAGCAACAGTTATTAATTTTTAAAACACTTGTCAATTTTATGTTGAAATCTATTCTGTTTTTATTTTTGACTCGATTAATCACAGAATGAAGCTATACTAGCTGAATTGGAGGGCCACTTGGCTCCAGTGACTGCTGCTGAGTTTTGCACATGGGAGAAAAGTATGCTCATATCAGTGTCAGAAGACAGAACCTTTAAGGCAAGAAACTGTAGAGATGAACTTAAAAAAGAACAGTGAATATGTGTAGTAATTGTATTTATTCCCCTTTAAATATGTTTTGAAGATTAAGTAAAAAACATCCTTGACTTTATGGAGATAAGGACATCGTTAGGATTGCTTGGAAAATTGTAATAAAAATTAATTACTCTTTATTAAAAGAATAATGCAGGTTTCATATACTCAAAACTTTCCACAATTAAGTATTAATTTCAGTGATTGTTGTCATCTGGAAAATAGAAATAAAATAAAATATTTTTATCAGTTTGGCTGTAACTGAAGTGTTTCAGGTATGCTGAACTGAAGGAAAACATTTCCCTTTGAATCTGCTGACGTTGATTTGACTTTTACCTTTTGGGAGTATTGGATTGAGTTATTCTATGCAATGCACCCCTTCCCTCTTTTCTTTTTCATGTATGCCTTTTCATAAATTTAGCTAAAATCACTGAGAGATCTAAGACCTAAGCAAAGATGATACTTTGTGTATCCATATCATGCGAGTTTCTCCTTTTTCACCAGGGATGCTTGTCAGTCAAACAAAACCCTTCATAGTTGGAAACAGGTGCTGAAAAAAAATTCTTTCCTAAGAACATCACTTTCAATGGCTGCATTTCTGTGTTTTCACCATGTGATGGCTGTTAAAAGTTGTGTTTTCTGTAGGTATCTAAGTAGATATGTATCTTTGTATCTTCTTTATATCTTTTTTTTTTTTTAATCTAAAGGTGTGGGACTATTCTACCAGCCAGTTAATATATCAGTCAGGAATAATAACAGGTAAGTTTTCTATTTTAAAATATATTTTTTTCATAGCAAAAACCTCCTATCTCTAAACAATAATCTATGACTATTATAGATGTTTTAGGTTGATTTAGTGAAAATGATTCTAGTAGACTAGGTAGCAGTAAACATATTATCCTTTAAAGCCAACGGTAAATATTTTTTCCTTAAAGTCTGCTTCCTAGTGGATAGTGTTAGCATACTTTCATAAGCAAATCTGAAAACCATGCCTCAGCAGCTTGGGTGACAGGTGCAGGGAACCACTGCCACGGCAGCTTGGGTGACCAGCAGTCCAGAGACCTGCAAATGGAAAGCCCTCAGCAGCACAAAGGCTAAGGCACACAAAGCACAGTGCAACCAGTAGAGCTGCAGTAAGGGCTTTTCCCCCCTGTATTCGTGAATAGGAAGATACAATTTGTAATCATGTACTTTAAGTAAGTATCTGATTTGTGTCTACTCTAGAAATACTTTCATCTTTCTTTTTTGAGCAGCATTTCCTTTGCTAAGTCTCCTCATTGATGATGAAAACAAACAGATTATCACTGGATGTGCTGAGGGACAGGTAAGAATTGTCCATTGAACTCAGTCTCTGTGTCAAGAGTCAGCCATCATTAATTTTTCTGTCTATAAAAAAGGTTCACAAACTGCCTAAGTGTTTTGAATTGTTAGAAAAGTTATTTTAGTAAACATAATTCAGTGCATTGAGTGTAAACCATAAATGGTACATAAGACCTCTATTAAAAAACAGAAACTTTTTCCTGAAAACCAGGAAAATGTTTAAGACCACAATCAGTGATTATGTAAGAAGAGTACACTGAGAGGCTCTAAATATATATATTAAAAAAAAAAAAAGGTGAAAAATAGGATTCTCCTATTTGGCCAAAAAAAAAAGCATGACATTAAATGGAAGAGGCTATGATTTCAGCATGTTGGAATTCTAACAAAAATGCGGTAAATGTTGATATCCATTTCACCTCTTCTTTAATTGTAAGAATTTATTTATCTGATATTTCCCAGCTGTTTTTCTTCAGTGTTACCGTTCAGTAATTCTGAAGAAAATTAAAGCTTTAACTATAGTGGTGTCTAAAAGGAGAAAGGTATAAATTAAATTTATGTACATGACCCAGTGAGCAATTACATGCATGTTACCTGTGATTTTTAATTGTGGGAAATAGTCTATAAGGAGCTTTTTTCAAACACATAAACATGTGGGAATTAATTGTACAGTTCAAACTGATCATTGCTGCTTTTGCTAATTTTGAATATATTACCTTTGATTATCTTTAATAATCTTAGGAATACGTATAATTGAAGGTCGTGTCCAAGGTGAGATGCCATATACAAAATTCACTAACTACCTCCACGGTTTTAAATATTGGATCTTTCGTTTGTATTCATGTAAGCTTTATATTTAGTGTCAAAATGTCATTGCAATTGCTTTTTCTTTTTCTTGCAGCTTTGGATCTTCAGTTTAAACAATGATCATCATTACCGTTGCATAGCACATATCGACTTAAAGAAAGAACAAGAGAAATTCTGTAATAAAATGCGGAAAGCTGGCAAAGAAATAGGTAGCACACTGTTCCTAGAATGCTGTTTATGGTATAGGGTAGTTGTTACTGGTGACTGAGTGTGTGCTTTTTATACCATGATAGTTTATTGTAAGTGATAGACTCATGAGTCTTAGACTGTGGCATGGAATTATTACTGAACCTGATATGTAGTTGAGTATTGGTGTATCTGGAAGAAATTATGCATGTATGTATGTAATAAATTCTTGTCCAATGCATTAGTTCATAAAACATTGCATCATGTGCACTGTTAAGTATTTGTGTTTTTATTGGATTCATTGTTCAAGGCTTCAGTGAGAACAGAACCAGTGCCGGAAAATTATTCCCTTGTCTAAATGGAGTACCATTTTTCAGTTACCTTTGAAGTTTCTAGGAATCTCTTTATTTTTTTGGTTTTTTCTTAATTTTTTTTAATCCCTACCAGTGCCTTCATGAAACGATATTTCTCTGGCTGTGATATTTCTAGTGAAATATAACACAGAGTACATATAAGTAATTAAAGACTGCCCTGGTAACCCCAGCAGGGTGATTCCCTGATATCAGACTGGTTTGGTAGTTCTCTTGTTCTGCCTCAGGATCACCGTGAGCAGGTGACAGCCTTGGTACAATGGGAGGTAACCCTCTCCCTGGTGTGGTGCCAGTGTAAACGCCCATCCCCTCAGAACTGCTGTGGCTTTCTTAGGGAAAGGTACATCTGGTTTCCCTTGCTTGCTCTTTTTCTGGATTAGTGACTGTTGTGTTCTTACCTGCCTAGTGCTCCACGTTCCATAGTCCTAAAGTCCTAACCTAAGGAGAAAGACTGCTACATTTCTTGTTATTATTTAAAATCTATGGATCTCACTTTCATGTTTGAAAGACAGTGATGTAATGTCTGTGTCTAATTCACAGATTCACAGAATGTATGGGTTGGAAGGGACCTTCAAGATCATCGAGTCCAACCCATGCCCTAACACCTCAACTAGATCATGGCATCGAGTGCCACATCCAGTCTTTTTTTAAATACATCCAGGGACGGTGATTCCACCACCTCCCCAGGCAGTCTGTTCCAATACTTTATCACCCTTTCTGTAAAAAACTTTTTCCTGATATCTAGCCTAAATTTCCCTTGACGCAGCTTGAGACTGTGTCCTCTTGTTCTATCAGTTGCTGCCTGGTGAAAGAGGTCGACCCCCACCTGACTGCAACCACCTTTCAGGGAGTTGTAGAGAGCAATAAGGTCACCCCTGAGTCTCCTCCAGGCTAAACAATCCCAGCTCCCTCAGTCGTTCCTCATAGGGCTTGTGTTCCAATTCAATGCTGAATTTGATGCTAGTAGTTCTTAAGTGTGAATTGCACATGCAGAATAGATTGGAGACTCCTTGGCAGCAGGGAACTGAGGTGGATTTTCATCCTGCTTTTGGATTATGTTGTAACTTTAGTGTCAAGGGATTTTTCAGACTAATGGAAAGATGCCCAGTATATTTAAGGATTGTTGGAATATGGCTTTCAGTGTCACTTCTTGAGATGAAAACACCTAAAATCTGTAAACTCCTTTTCATTCCATAAGTAGGCTCTTTGGATTTTGTCTCTAGGTATTTGAAAAGAGCCCCACATAATAACAAGGAAAGCTGGCTCTTAGGATATATCCATCTTTTGAAGTAGAAGTTTCTTGAGTGTGGTCTTAGTTTTTCACTACTGCTAAAAATTCTCTCTTGAATCCTATCTGTTCCCCTTGTTTCTTAGTTTTTTGATAGCTGGTATTGTTGACTTTCTTAGGTGAAGGGCAAAATAATTCCAAGCTTTGCAAAACAGACAACATGAGACCAGAAGGATCCGTGGAAACATCATTGCCTATCCTCTTAATTGAACATTGTGACTTTTTTGAATGTTTCCATAATGAAGAAAAAATGTAAGTCCTTTAAATTACCACCTAGTATTTGGCTTGAATTTATTTCTAGGAGTTCTTATTGGTTCTTGGATTATTTTCACTGCAGCTTAGTATTTTTTGAAAAATGCAATAGAAAAATCAAGTAATGTTTTTAGTGATCTGCAAGTTTTGGTGGCCTGCTTTTAGGAGGATAATGTACACAAGCTGATATAAAGTTAAAACTGGTTTTTATTCTGAAAAATTATTTTGTAAAAATAACATTGAGAATATGCACTTTAGCATCGATCAACACCAGCTGATGAGGGCAGATGAGTTAAAATGTAATTAATAAATCAAATTCATTTTGAGTTTTCTTTCCTAAAGAAATGTCTGATGCGGCCACTGTGTGACTGGGTCAGTTTGCCTTCCAAATTTAAATAATTTCTGAACTACATAACCTGCTCCAGTCAAACTTCTGTCACGATGCTTTCAGAACATGATGCTTTTACTTGTTCACATGGAATTGGTTAGCCAGGTAGAATTAACACTTACACTGCATTTCTTCCTGAAGAGAAGTTGAACCATATTATCGGGCATCTGGATATCTGTTGAGGACACTCCCACATGAACTATCTCAAAGTCAAGAACCTGTTTGTGCTGTAATTTATGATTGTCACTTGGATAAATTTCTCAGCCACATAATGTTTTAGAAAATTCTTGTCCTAACCTTTGCTCTGTGGTGGGTTATTCAGACGGAACTCATTAATCTCTGGTTAGATATACAAACAACTTTTGATAAACAAAGAAGAAAAATATCCAGCAGTCCTGGATGATTTTGGTTGTCATTATGTCAAATTTAAGTAATCATTAACAGTTATTTTCATGATGCCTGCATGTTTAGAAGTACCACCATTGAGAGGAAGGAAGTGGTGATTTTTAAGATGCACATCTCAGACATACTTTAATGCAATGACAGCACTTGAAGGCCAGATGATGAATTATTACAGTCTGTCTTATTGCTTGTATAATACCACTCTCAAATTATCAACATTTTTTCTTCATCACAACTATAGGTTTGATTTGAACTGCAGCATATCGTTAAAGATGACAAGTTTTCTGCTGATAAAGAATCCACCCTGTCCCTAGTGAGATTGTTCCAGGAACTGACTCATTCAGTTTTACTTCTAGTCTGAATTACTCTCTTTTCATATACAGGCTTTTAGTATGTTTTTACTCTGATAGCCCACTGCTAGCCACTATCAAGTTCTCTCCTTGGACAGCAAATTACAGCTCATGAACAAGTTACCTCTGCACTTCTGGATAAAATTGTTTGTACCTTGTATAAGGCATGTTTTGTGTAACGTTTTTAACATTTGCTCTTCAAGTTTTCTGAAACTCAATCTCATTTATTTTTCAGTGCCGTTTTGGGACATGGTTGCCTGAAATGGATACACAGGAATAGATTATTTGAAATAAATTTTTGAATTGAGATAACATCACTTTCCCATACCCACCTGTTACTGCTTCACATTGTACATCTAAGGTCTATTTGTTCTTTCAGCTATCATATATATTATGAAGGTTTTGTTCTGCTTATAAACAACCATGGTCATTAAATTCTTACTATTAATTCAGTTCCATTATCTTTTGGTTTGAGAGTTTTGTATTTATAAATATTTTTTCCTATTTATTTTTTAAATACAGTGTGTTGGTTTTAGCAGCTGGTTCAGATTTTCCTGAGCAATTGAGAAATCCCTGATATACTGTTTTTCCCGCCTGTAATGAAAAGCAAGCATGAAACATTTTTGGAACACTGATGTCCAAAATTAGGCATCTCACACTTTCCTAAGCTTTTGACATTGAGCAATCTCACCACAACAGATTTTATTATTGTAAAGTGGGAGTGAGGTAAACTTCGTGGATACATCACTTTAGGTTGTCCATAATAACTTGATAGTGACACTTCTTTATAAATAATTTAAAGAATTTGCAAATTAAATCAGTCTGCCATAATGAAAGTAGGACAAACCACAAATAAAACTATTTGTATCACATAAAAGTATCACAAACCAGAATTGAAGCTGTCTATTCCAGTCTGCTTCTTAACATATTTAACTGTATATATTTGGGTTTTTGTGGTTTTGTTTGTTTGTTTTGGGGGTGTTGTTTTGTTTGTTTGTTTGGTTGGCTGGTTTGGTTTGGTTTGGTGTTTTTTTAATAAAAAGAGTACTAAGCCACTGTGGGGAGTTTTTTTTTCATACCAAGTTACAGCTTCATATTTTTCCGTATCCTTACTTCAACTGTTATGGTCTGATTTTACAAATAAAACTGATAAGTCTACTGACTCCTATTTGGAAAATTTATTAAAATGTTGATGTCAATTTTTATTTATTGTGACATCAAAACATTTTTAGTTTTTCAAGAATGACAACTGTTGTTTTGTTACAATTATCTTGTGCTTGATAATATATTTCTTCTGTTAGCGTGTTGACTGAAATTGTAACCAGTTGGTTTACTCGGTGGTGCTTGCAGAAGCTGGATTTCATTACTCAACTGCAATAGTGCTGCCAGTAAGCACAAGCTGAGACAGATATTCCAGATTTGCCTGGGGTTTTCTCCTCTTAGTTTGTGCTGTCTTTTCTCTTGTACTTTAATTACTTAAAAACATACATTGAATTTCACTGCTTTTTGGTGTTCATATAAGAGTGGTAAAAGTAAACTATGAGTGGATTTGCCTCTTGGTTTGAATTTTCTCTTTGTGTATAGAGTGCTTTTACAGCTTCTCCCAACTCTTACAAACCACAGTAATTTATGAAGAAAAGTATTTCCTGTGCAGTTTTAGATGTGCCATGAAGCACTTACATGAAATCAAGGATTGTGTTCTGCTCTTAGTTTTAAAAATGTCACCAGCTTTGCTTGAAACTTGAGCTACAGATTTTTAAAAACATGCTTTAAATTTAATGTATTTTTTGTCTGCTTTGTTATTGTTGTACTGGTACTGGGTAGCGAGTGTTAAAAAACCCAGTTGCTGTTTGTTGTATGGTAATAAGAAAAGCTTCTTTATGCTACTCAGAGATATTTTTTTCTCTTTGTTTTAACAGATATTCTTCCCTGAATACTAGCTATTTTTGGATAGGAACCTCTACTGGCTTGTTAATAATTAATTTGGCAAACTTTGAATTAGAAGCTGTTTTATCTTACAGAGGTACGTTTATAAGATATCCGATTACACCATAATGTGATTGCTTTTGTTATCTGACATAAATAGTGTAAGAATTAGGTTGTGAAATAGCAGAATACAATAGAAACCAAGTGATTTTTTAAAATGGTTTTTTTTTCCTAATAGTTTTTGTATGTTTTCCTGGCCCTAGTGACTTTTCTCAGAAGACATGTTGGCATTAGATCTGTGTAGTGTCTAGCAATGAATTTTTATTCAATTTTGCAGTTCATGAGTGTTAAATACAAGGAATGTTACTCTGTTCCATTATAATTTGAGGGTAAGATAGAAATATATACTCTGAGGACAGTGAATTAAGGTCATGTCAAATTAGTATGAGTAATTTTTTTGTGTGTGTCTTAGAGATGATAGGTTTTTTCTTCTGAAATGCAGATATTATTTATAGCACTATGTCCTTCTTGGTAAAGATTACAGAGACCTCAGCATTCGGATTGCCAGATCATGTGCATTAACAAAGAAGGCAGCTAATCAAAAGGTGAGTATGCAGTAAACATTGCTTTAATAAATGTTAACAGTTCCAGGTTTTTTCAATAGATATTAATTACACATTTTGCTGGCAGATTAATGTATAGATTCTTTTTTTTTAATGTGAATTACACAGCAATGTCTTTGAAGAGGGTTGATTCTTCATTATGGAATCTGCTAGTTTGAAGCTCTCACAGCTTATATACAGTCTAAAGTGATTAATAAGGAAAAGGTGAATTGTAACAGTGTTCAGGGTGTACCTTAAATATCAGGAATGACCACTGGAGAAGCAGAGGAAATCTTTTAGGGGAAAATAAGGTATAAAGGTTGTTATACCTTGTTTCTCTAACAAATGTTAGGATGAGTTACTTCTGAATCCTTCTAAAGGATCTGTCAAAACTCTTTGGGTTCTGTGAAAATTCCTGTTGAAAGTCACTAAAAGTGATTCTAAGAAAATGGAAGGTATTCTTGTCTGCATACTCCACTTTTGATGTTGCAGTTTTCCTACAGATGTAAGCTCAAACTAGGCTACATATTTAACATAGAAATCTTTTGCTTTAGAGAAGGATTTTGTTTAAATTCAGTTCTTAACATGTTCTCATGATGTTGCTGAAGCCAATCTTTCTTCTATGTGTACTTCTTTTCTTTCAACTCTTACTGCAAAACTGTTTCTAGTGTGGGAGGTGCTGGAATTTCTGTCACTGTTATGTATGTAAGTTTGTTAAAACACATTTAAGCAATATTGGCGTATTTTTGAAGGATAGCTTTAACCACCCTTTACCACTTAATGCTCCTCAGGACTAAACCCATGGATATTTTTGACTAATTTTTACAAATTTCAGAAGTTGATTTCATTTTTCATCATAAATGCGTTATGTTTTGTACTTAAATTATGAAGTAAATGGAGTGTTAATTTATGGTATAATTGCTGCAGGTTTTATGTTTGATCACCTCGATGTTTGAAGATATGATTGCTGTATTGGAAGTTAACCTTGCTGCATTGGTGAGAACTCAGCACAGTGATTTTCACCCATGTAGAAACGAGAAAAGTCTATCAGTTATTGCCAGGTACGGAATAATTAAATGTTTTACTCCATGTTGGATTATGGATTTGTATATCTGTCACTGAAGTGTGTCCTACTGTTTTCTGCAGTGCTATTTGTTGACATGGTTTGATTTTGCTTCTTTTCCTATCATGCAGTGCTATTTGTTGACATGGTTTGATTTTGCTTCTTTTCCTATCATACTTTAGTTGTATAGAGAGAGAAAAATCACAGAATGACATAGTGGTTGAATTTGGAAGGCACCTCTTCAGCTCATCTTGTCCAACCACCCTGCTCAAGCAGAGCCATTTGGAGTCATTTGCCCACCACAATGTCCAAACAACTTTTGAATATCTCCGTGGAGAGAGACACCACAACCTTTCTGGGCAGCCTTTGTCAACGCTCAGTCACCTTCACAGTAAAAAAAGTGTTTCCTAGTGTTCAGAGAGAACCTTCTGTGTTTCCGGTCTTGTGCATGGCCTCTTGTCCTGGTGCTGGGCACTGGGCACAGAGCCTGGCTCTGGAGTCTGCCTTACAGCCTACACTGCTGCATAGGCTTGCTCCTCCTCGGCTGCACGACTTTGCCTTTCACCTTGCTCAACTTCACAAGGTTGCTGTCTGCCTGTTCATCCAGACAGTAAATGTCTCCCTGGATGACAACACAACCTTCTGCTCTTTAAGACACTCCTCTCAGCTTTGAGTCATCAGCAAACACGGTGAGGGTACACTGCTCCCTCATCTAGATTATTAATGCAGATGTTTAATGGAATTATAGTCATAGAATTATATGGAATGGAGTTATATCCTCTGGGTTACTCCTCTAGTTCCTGCTTTCCAACTAGACTTTGAGCCACTGATCATCACAGTTTGGGCCTGATTGTTCATCTGGTTTTCAATCCACCTCAATGTGTGCTCATCTGTGTGGTTCTTAGGGGAGACAGTGTGGAAAGTCTTACTGAAGTCAAAGTAGACCATAGCCACTGCTCTCCTCTCATCTGCCAAGCCACTCATTTTATCACAGAAGTTTATCAAATTGATCAGACATGACTTCCCCTTGGTGAATCCCTGCTGGTTATTACTTTCTTGTCCTTTATGTCCCTGTAAATGATTTATGATAAAATGCTGATATCTTGAGGATGACAAAACCCCTGCAATATACACTGAAGTGCAGATTTCACTTTCGCTGATTTTTATAATAAAATCATCAGTTAATAATCACAAAATTGGGATCTGACATGTAAAAGCTATGGTTTGTGAATTGAGTCAGGGCCAAGGCTTGTCTGTGCTGCTGAGTATCTGAGCTGATAACTAATTCACTATGCCTACCTTGTTTTCATTACAATCTCATTGCTACTGCACATCTACACACACATATGCAGACAAATAACTAAAAAGGAGTTTTGGCACGTTTTCTAATCTGACATTTTTGTCCATTGCATCAATCAATTTTATTTCTTGGTTTTATAACTTAGGTGTACTTTATTGGCAAATTCTCCATTGTGTAAAGGTTTAAAGAAAAACATGAAAGAACCTTCTAGTAAAACACTTGGTAAGTATAAACCAATCCTGAAATTAATTATTAAAGTTATATTTTTAATAACAGTAACTGACTTCCAGCTGACTTGTGCCTAATATAATCAGCACGTTAATTTTTTAAAAATATATATTACATTATATTTTTACTTCAGGAGGATGAATTTTACACTTCTATTAGTATTTCACAGTATTACATGTAATCATTCATGTAATTCATATCATAATATATGATAATTTCATATCATACATGTTCATCATTCATTATTTTAGTTGAAAAATTGAAAACCATTCAATTTTTAGTTGAAAATTATGGTTATTTGTATTTTTCTTCATTCAAAACCCATTGTCTGAGAATATTCTGTGGATTTTAAAAGTGTTAAAGTGTAGAATATTTACATTATCGTAAGTCATTCTTTTTCCATAGCATGCAGTAAATTTTTCTGTACAATTTGTCATTTCTTTCTTAACTCTGGTTATGAAATATACCAAAGAGATATTTTGGTAGATTTTATTGTTCTGAATAATCTTTTGCCAATACTGGATGTTTAGGAAGTTAATTTTTGCCTCAATATTCTACTGCTTAAAAAAAGAGAAGATCTGACTTCTAGTTGCCATTGAAGCACTAGTAGCTTTTTTTGTTTAGCAACAATAAAGTCCAAAAAATTTAAAAAAAAATGTTTTCATCATCATCATTTGCACTTATTGTGCCTGTTAGAATGTCAAAGGTTATATCTCTAGGGGTTTATGGTATTTTCAGAATACACCTACAGTATTTTAGCTAGAATTCCAGGCTGCTTTGGACACCCATCACTGAACTATGCTGCTTTGTTGACATCGCATGATCAGATAAGTGCTGTAATGAAATCCTTTGCTCTCTTAAGGCATGTGGTCTTGGGAGCTTCTCAGGAAGGACCTTTCTGTGCCTCATTGCTGCACAAAGAGAAAGGATAGTTAGTGACATTTGAAGGGACTTCTACCCTCAGCATGGATAAACGTGTCCCAGTGCATCTGAGATTTTCCCTGGGAATATAAACAAGATACAACATTTACTTGTAAACGATTTACAGTGTCTATTTGTTTAGTTTTTTTCTGCTGATATGAAATACTCATATTCAGTTTGGGGCTGAGGGGTGCCCTCCAGGCTTCCTAGTATGGCACTGGGCATGCAGACATTACCCATGACCTGAGACGTGTAGGAACACAAATACTTACAGGTACCCACCAGCCAGCTTGGTAATGATCTTTAGAGGCATTCCTTATTCCAAATATAGGGTGTGACTACATTATAGCCAATGCATAGAAACTCTAAGGAGAGGCAGTTAGAAAACACATTTGTGAATGAATGGTGAAAAAGTGATTCAGAACAATATTCTTGCTACTTCAAATTTTAAAGAAATTCCTACTCATTCATATTATTGGAGGAGGAGTGGTATACACTGTAACAGTTCATATTTTTTTTCATTTTCTCACTAATCATTATTTTGGAGTGATTGGTCATAAATGTGTTTTGTAACATAAGGAAACGTCAAGTATTTATGTTGTGCAAGTCTATCTACCTTAACTGTGAAAATATATTATTTAAAACCATTTTAATGTAAATTAAATTATTTTGCTACAGGAGTGAAGAGCACAGTAAAAGATAAACCATTGGTTTTCCACAATAAAATAAAGTCTTCAGGATATACAGCAGCACCACGGTGAGTAGAAATATTACTATTTTCCCTGTTTTATTAGTATGTGATATTTTTCACATAATATAACTATGTGGTGTCATGACTGTGAAATTAATCACCTGTGAAAAACAGTTATGATGTTATCAAAGAAAAGAATTTTAAAAACATATTTTAAAGCAAAATTTTCACAGCTTCCAGTCATTGGTCAACTTCTTTTTGAAATCCATATTAGGTGTCCTGATTCTTTCATCTGACTAGACTCTTGTTTCTTCAGCTTGCAGAAAGAATTGTCTGAGAACTTTATTTTCATGAGTTTTGACCTTCAGAATGCTCTATTCAACAGATAACTCACAGAAATGAAGGTGCAAACTCAGGCATTAGAATATTAGACAGTTATACTGTCATCAAAGTCTCCATTCTCTTATCTACTGACATTACCCATAGATGTAAATAGTAAGAAAGAAGTAGGATTTCTTTTGTTTGAAAAAAGCTGTTTCTCCCATGCAATGTTTAATGTTTCATATAATAGAGTCTGTTTTCTTTGTAGAATGACCATGTTTTCTCCAAATACTAACCTGAAAAAAAAAGAGGTATCAAAGTGGAAGACCAGTTGTAAATGGTGGGTAATCTAACAACTCTGTTAGAGGAGGAACAAATTAAAACAAAAAGGGTAACTACAGTTCTATTAAAAATATGGTTTGTCTCTGCTTCTCTCATTGGAACTTTTTAGTAAGGGTTGTCACTAGAACTAAAAGGCTTGGTAAATTTGATATAAAATTTATCACTGCAGCAAGTGATTTGGTTTATCTATGAATTAAATTGGAGTGCTTCATATAAAAGAAAATATGGATATCTATTTTCTTAGATTTTGTTGGTGGGAAGAACAGGTGCTAAATATGGTTGGAAGCTAAGTCCCAACATGCCCTTAAGCTGCAGTTCTAGTCAGAAAAATAACTGGATGTGGCACAGGGAGAAGTGATTTCAGATCACATCCCTCATTCACCCCTAAAATATTGTTACTTTAAGTTAATGCAAACTTACTCCAATGGATTTAAACAGAGTATGTGTAATAGTACAAGCTGACCAGTGGAATCTTTATTGCTGGTCACAAAGAACAAATGTTTTTCTAAAGCTGGCATTTTCTGTTAATTTGTGTGAAATGTTAAATGGGGATATTGCACACATTTTTTCTCTTTACTATTATTGAAGTCTTTGCTTTATGTAATATGAGCATGAAGTAAAGAGTGATTGATGCCATAACTTTTATCATTTTAAAAGAGCTGTTAAAGTGTTAAGAAACCCACTTAATAGCTCAAGACTAAGTTTTTGTAAACCTTGCACACATAGGAAGCCTTTACAGGAGTACTTCAGATAATTTCAACTTTGATTTAGCACTGTTTTATATAGGTTAAGCTACTTAGTATTTTAAGTTTTGTGTGGGTTTTTTAGTTAAATTGGTTTTTTGTAAGTTAATATTGCATTTTGTCACAAGGTCTTTGTAAACAAGGTAGAGTTTACATTCTTTAAATACTTTTTGTTAGCTATGTGACTTAAGATACTTAATTTTTTTGCAAGATCGTGTTAATTCTTGATCTCATGAATTCACAATTCTCAGTGATAGGAGTAGTTTAAATATGACGATTAAAATTAATTTGACGCATACCTTGGATTTGACATATTTTTTCCAGCAAATATTTATATAAAGATGTTTAAAATAGTTCCCAAAGTGCATTTATTTCATAACTGAAATGTAGATGTACTGGTTTCTTTCTTTTTTCCTTCTTTGAAGTAAAAATAAAGAATATCCATTGGAAAGTTCTCCTCCAATCAAATATGAGAA
>WEIT01024605.1:52182-66988 GCA_013389985.1 Dryoscopus gambensis | reverse complement strand
GAAATAGATGAACCAAAAGGTAGGTCTGAAGAAATGGTGACAGTTACTGATCCTTCCCATCTGGTGGCTCATGATATGGTCACGAACAGGGAGTTAGAGTCCTACCAGAGGTAATTTGCACTGTTAAGACTCAGAGAGGTGAAAAAGTCACAATGAAGATGACAAGTTTTACTTCGGCCTCAGAGACCCCTCCTCAAATTATGGGACCACCGACACAAATCAAAAGACACACTACGCACGCTTAATGATTTTCAAACTAATTACCATACAAAGCGGGGATAGGGAGGTGTTTGTGCTATGAATATGTATTTGTATTTTAGATATTCAGTACTTTTATGAATAAATAGACTCTGTAACTCTCTGGAACTTCACACTGTGCCTTTGGAGGACTATCTCCCACAGTGCCCCGCGGCAATAAACATACACTTTCTAACTTATGCTGTTAGAGAGTTCTTTGTCCGTCGAGACATTGATATTAGATCGATATTTGCATTTTTATAAATCAGTGACAGGGGTTAGGTGGCGGCATATCACCCGTCCAGGGGTCCCAGCGATGTCTCATTGCTCCCCTCCATCTGGTCTTCTGGTGGTGAGGATCTCCCGTTGCTGCCATCGCGCCGCGCCACGCTGAACAGTACAGAATCCCAAATCCCGTGGATTAATGTATGCTTTGGGCAGGTGGGAACGCCCACGTGTCTCCCTTGCAGGGATCCGGTTTGTCACTGTCCATTGCAAAACTGAGGATTTGTTGCATCATCTCTGGTGCGGGGACTGGGGACCCCTTTGGGGTGCCTTTGATGGGCCATGACACCCCCTCTGTCCTTCATATGGATGCAGCTTCTCCCGGAGGGGTGGTCACTGCACCTCTCACCAGAGGCTTTTCCAATACACACCCAAAGCCTCTCTCCCATCACCCTTTGGTGCGAGGGTCTGTGCCAGTCTGGCAGCTGATAGCCCTGGGGCTGTGGCCTCCACTCTGAGGGCGCTAAGCTTGATCCCTCTGAATGTATTCTTCTCCCCCAGCCCAGATGTGAGTCGCTTTGTCTTATCTTCATCATCGAGCAGTGTGTAGGGCCTCTCAGAGCCCCATTCAGGGTGTGATGGTCCTCTCTGCGGCTTTTGTAATAGAGTTTTGAAAGTCCGTCATGAAAATGTTTAAGTCATAAACTATAATATTTCAGTCTCTGACAGTGTCATATTCTCATCCCACTCCTGCTGTCCCCACTCCAAGCTCCTGGTGTCCCCATCCCTATCCGCAGTGCCTCCATCCCAGTCCCCCATGTCCCCTTTTCTATTCCTGGTTCCCAGAGAGGAACTGCTGGGCACTGAAGGAGAGAACTGGGATTTATTGCCCATACTAGGGTATTTTCACACAGGAATTAAAACATTTGGAATAATTGTGATTCTTGTGTTTAAAATATGGGAAAACAGGAAGTCAATCTGTTGGGAAGGGCTGCTGCGTGGTGGGTGGGAGCAGCAGGATGAGCTCTGCCAGCAATTTGTAGCTTTCTGAAGGGAGAGGGACGGGGCTGGATCTGGCACCGTGGATCATTCAGGTGGTGATTCCTGCCAGGATGAGAGTGAGGGTTGGTGTCTCCCTGTCCCTGTCCCCATCCAATGGGCTGGATCTGGCTGGAGAGCCCACAGAGAGCAGGAACTACTCTGGAATCCCACCAGATCCTACTGTATCCATTCTGCCCCAATCCTGCTCCATCAATACCACTTGGTCTGCCTTGGAATCCCCCCAATCCTGTTCTGGATCACCACTCCGGTGCCGCTCGATCCATCCCACCTGATCCTGCTCTGGAATCCAGCCTAGATACGCTCTAGAATTCTATTTGATCCCAATCTGGAACCATGCCTTGATCTGGAATCCCACCCTATATTACTTCTGGAATCCCACCCTATATTCCTTCTGGAATCCCACACAGATCCCGCTCTGTACCTGTGGTCGAGCAATTGCTTTCGCTCCCTGTTTCTGCAGAATAGAGAAGATCCATGAGATTCCAGCATGGATCACACACCTGGATTCCTCTGCATGGAGTGGATCCAGAGCTGCATCTGCCACTGGTACTCACTGGCCACCACATTGTATCCCTTCCTCTCCCTTTTCCTTATGGAAATAAAGCATGACGAGCACCCACAGCACAGGATCCCCAGAACGCTGTTGGGCGGATTGGTGCTCATCCCCAACCACCATCCCACATGTTACCAGATCAGAACTTCCAGATGCTGAATCCAACGAAGATCGCGACACAGCAATGATGGACACAGCAATCATCACCAGGATGAGATTCCAGCCTGATTCCAGCTCTGGGAAGCGCAAGATGGTGAGAAGGGGAGGAGGAACCCCCACCCTGCTGCTTTGCATTCCCAAATTCCTCATCCCAAATTCCCAGTTACCGGATTCTGCCTTCCCAGTTTACCCCAGATGAAGATCCCAGGCTCCAGCATTCTGGGATGCTCCAACCGGCACCAGTACTGCTCCCTCACCCCTGGCAGTGCCTCAATCCTGGCCCAGGTGTGGAAGGTGCTGTCACTGTTGGGAATGATTCCACCCCACTCAATCTCCTGATCCTGGATTTCCTCTGCCTTCATCCAGCTGATCCTGATGGTTCTGGGGCAGAATCTGTAAGTGTGGCAGGACAATGCCAGGATACCATGTTCTACTTTTCTATACACATGGATGTCAGGGAGTTCTGAGAATGGGATAATGGAGAAATCTATCCATGAAATTCTGATGGGAATGGTACAATGGTGAGATCCACCTATGGAATTTCAATGGGAATGGGATGGAGGTGAAATCCATTCATGGAATTCCCATAGGAATGGGATGACTGTGAGATCCATCCACGGGATTCCCGTGGGAATTCCTGTGTTCCTGAATTCCACCCTCCCAAATCCCACATTCCCCTGGGAATTCCACCCCCACATTTGCACCCCAGTACTAACGTGCTGTACAGCATCAATATCCAATGTGTTTCTGAAGGCATTCCACATAGGTATGCTCTAGGTAATTAATCCTGTTGTCAGCCACAACCCCTAAGGATTCCCAGCACCCCCAGCTGATCCAGGCAGCACCGTCAGCCACCACCAAACTCCTGGATCCCAGCTTGAAGATGAAATCTCACCCGTTGTAGCCTTCCCACAGATTCCATGGATGTTCCCACTGAACAGGAGGTCGCAGCTGCAAACCTGCTGCAAATGCGCTGCACCATGTGGAGACCTGGAGGGGTGGATCGGACCCATGGAGACCCACGGAGTTGTGTCCCAGCCCCAGGGAGCCCCACCCCAGCCCGGGGAGCTCTAGAGTCTGATGGAGACCCACAGATCCCATCCCAGCCCCACAGATTCCCTCAGACCCTGGCTTCCCCCTCCCACCCCCTCTGTGGTTATCCCAGCCCCACAGCACCTCCGGGCTGCCGGTAGCCATGCACTGGTTCCCCTTGCTAATCCAGGTCTGGGTGTCCCAATATTCTGTCATTCACGGCGTCTTCGGCTCCATCCAGCCCTGCTCACTCAAAAGGGTTCCTGTCCAGCTACCCCACAGCCACATATTGGGAAACCCCAGGCCGGGCTCTGGCATGGGACAGGAATCACAGGGTGTGGAGAACTGGGGGGACACAAAGGTCAGGGGGTCCCAGCAGGCCTCATGGATCATGGAAAGGGAAACAGTGTGATAAATGACATAGAGAATAGAAATTTTCAGTTCCCCTGAAGCTGCTGAATAGAACGTCAAGACTAACTGGCAAAAAAGATAAAAGGATGTAATGGTGTGCACACAGGATGATAAATGTGGCTGGAACCAGTGGAGAAACAGATAAAATGGACTACAGTAGGGTTTTTGGCAAGTTATGTAACAAGAAGCAACAGCGCATGCCCAAGGAAAAAGTTCAAGGAAAGGTCACCTTTAATATCAAAGCATTCAGTGAATATGAGCACCAGAGACTCCTTTAGACGACTGTCCAGGACCATAAAACCACTCCCAGTAGGAGGCAGATGCATGCAAATAAGTTCTAGGAAAGTGGTGTTTCTGTATTAGCTAGGAGATACATTGCAATGAATATATATGATTATGATGCATAAATATCTGGTTGCAAAACCTCACCTCAAACACAGAATAAGGAGATTTCCTCCGTGTGTCCTGCACAGACAGTGCCTGCTCTCTAATGCTTCAAATTGTGTTAGAAAGTTTATTTTCCAGCAGATTTCAGTATCAGGGAAAGCTGGGAAAGCCAGGAAGGGGATTTGGGGATCCCGATGTCAAGGAAAGGTGGGCGCAGAGACTCCCAGTGCCAAGGAAATGGGGGTGCCAGGCTGGGGAGAGCAGGGGTGAGTGGAAGGTAGGTCCAGAGGGTTCCTGGTATTGAAGAAAGAGGGGGTATGGCGGCTGAGAAAGGCAGGAATGGGGGTCGAGGGGCTCCCAGGCTCAAGGAAAAAGGGGCATATGGGGTCTGGGAGCGGCCCGCGGCCGGGAAAGGGGGTGCAGGGTGTTAGTCGTACAGAGGAGGGGCAGGTGGGTTCCAGTGTTGAGGAGTGGTCAGAGGGGTCCTGGTACCGGGAAAGAGAGCGCAGGGGGGTCCCAGTGCCCAGGAATAGCAGCTCAGGGGGTCCCCCTCACCCCTCGCCATTCCCCCCACAGGAGAGCCCCCAGACCCAGCGCGGGAGCCATGGCTGTCCTCCGCCGCGGCCCCGCCCCCAGAACGCCTCCGGCCCCGCGATTGACACCCCTTTTGGCCAATGGAAGACCGCGACTGCAGTGACGTCACCGGTCGCCGGGCAGACCCCGGCGGCTCCTGTTGGGAGCGAGCGCGGCCGAGCTAGCGCGGGGGGAGTGGGGCCGGGCCAGGTCACGAGCGAGTGCTCGAGATCGCGAAAAAAATCACCGGCCAGGGGATCAGTGAAAAGCAGATTTAATACTAAGAGACAGCACAACAAGGTTCGTTGGCAAGGTTCACTGTAATACTTACAGACAGTTAAGACAGACCGAGGGAAAAAGAAAGAAAACAACAACGACAAAATCCAGTCAATCAAAATAGAAATGAACTATNTTCCAGAGAGCACATGCACACCTGCACACACACAAGCACACAAAGAGCCTGTGCAAGGTACCTGTGACAAATTGCCCTCCAAGGCACTGAAATACCCCCTGCAGAAGCCTTGGCATCTTCTCACCAAAGGGAAAAGGCTGAGGCCTCCAGGAGTGGGGGCATCAGCAGCCCAGGAGCCGTCGCCCTTTGGGGATCCCCCGAGTGCAGCCAGCGGGAGAGTTCCCGGCTCGCAGAGGCCCCACTCACAGGGACTGTGCTGCTCACCGCTGCTGCGGCCCAGCACAGCTCCACGGGGCTCCTTTGGCACCCCTGCTTACAGGGCCCCAAGGGATGGCCTCTAGCCACAGCAAGGTTTCATCCTGGCCCCACCTGCGATCGGCAGCTTTCTCTGAAAGTGTGAGAACAAAGATGTTGTCCAACTAAGGCAAGAAAAATAGTTTTCAAGGCTTTTCATAAAGAAATCAGGAGCTCCTTACACAGCAGCACGACCTCTAAGTACACACTGTTTCTGATAAGCTCAAGAGGAGCTCGTCCCAGGTGAGGTTCATCAAGGCCAAGGCCTAATGAGCATTTCTCAGATCATGGTGCAGCCTGGAAAAGGCAGGGGGCAAATGCACCACCACAGGGAATCCCTGGGGATTTACCTAGATCCCCCTGGGAAACTCCCAGGGAAGGCACGGGACCCCCCTCGGTCTTCCTGGGACTCTTCCCAGGACCCCAGTTTTAGTGTACCACACTCCTTGTGTCTTCCATTTCCAGTGCCCCCTTTCACAGTGTCTTCTGTACTGCTATTTCCCATTCCTGACTGTGAAAAACAAGGTTCACTCTTCTAGTAAAATTTTCAAAAGTTTAATTAAAAAAAAAAAAAGAAAAGACAATTAGGAGACAGAAAGCAAAAATTACATACAGCCGGGTGCTTGGCATGCAGCCAAGAGCACACCTGAACTCAGAAAACATTTCCTTAAATGTACCAGTATGTTGCATATTCATAGACCCTCATGCATGATTCAAATATT
The DNA here is from genome assembly GCA_013389985.1 of Dryoscopus gambensis. NCBI lineage: Eukaryota > Metazoa > Chordata > Aves > Passeriformes > Malaconotidae > Dryoscopus > Dryoscopus gambensis. The sequence continues at coordinate 60,921 of WEIT01024605.1, read as the reverse complement.
CTTTTGAGTTTAGGTACTCCCTTGGTTTTAACACCCCCCCTACCTGCCCCCATTCCCTCTTGCAGATCAGTTTAACATTTTATTACTCCTTGTAGTTCCATCCTGCATATTAAATCCCCTTGTGGCTCCGTCCTGTTCCTTTGGGGTTCTGAGGTCTGCCACCATTATCTTCATCCAGACAGGATAATCCAAGAATGTGGGGAATTTTCTTGATTATCTTTATTATTCTCTGAGTTAACTACATGACTACAAGAAGCATTCTACGTATTATGCTACAGCCTAAGAAATACATATATCACACTACTTAGAAATAGTTAATAGCAGAAATAAAAGCAACTATATTCATACAGCAAAGGTTTCTAACATTACACATACAGCATTCATTTTAATATTTGTGAAAAGCCATTAATATAATATGTACTTATAACACTGGCATCTCTCATTCCCGGTCTTCTCCGGCCCCAGAGTTCCCCATTCTCGCTGTTCCCCGCCCGTGGTGCCCTGTTACCAATGTCCTTCATTCCTGGTGTCCCCCTGCTCGTGGTGGTCCTGCATCCTAGTGTCCCCAGTTCTAGGTGCCCACTTGTCATGGTTTGACACTGTGTTGGGGTGTTAGGAGTTCTTCTTTTGTTTTTGTCTATTTTTTCTTAAGGAATTCTTCCCCATATGTGTTGCTAGGAGACAATAACGACTGGATACTTAAGAGAGACATGGGAAGTTGTCAGAGCTCAGGGGAGGGATGCGGCCGCTCTCCCTGTAACGGAGGTTCTCGTGTAGGGCAGAGATGCCTCGAGACTCGGACTGGGAAAAGGGGGCTGGGTGCAGCCCCTGGCTCTTGTGCTCTCAGCATTCCAAGGGGAGAGAAGCTGCGGTCGCTGTGGGGAGCATTCATCGCCACTGCGGGGCTCCGTCTCCTGCTTGCCTTCCTTCTACCGTGAGTGGAGCTCTGCTCGTAGGAGCAGCCGCTGCACTGGGACCTTATTAACACCCTACCTCTCTAAAAGAGGGACTTTTCACCATCTGCTCTGGTGCCATCGCCTGCAGCCTGGGGAATGTGGCACCCTGAAACACAGAGACCCCTGTGAGGACTCCGTGAGGACCTCCTGCCCCAAATCCCCCCTCGCTTTCTCCTGCAGGTAGAAGCTGAGCCCCAGCACCAGGAAGTGGAACCCCAACACAAAGCCCTTGACTCCTGCCAGCATCTTACAATCTCTAGTGGTATCTCTGGGGTGCAAGGGGGTCAGTATGGGGTTCAGCACCTCCACAAATCACCTCACAAATCCTCCAGGATCCCCCAAACCACCTCTCAGCCCACCCCAGGACCCTTAAAACCACATCACAGCCCCACAAAAGCCTCCAAGACCTCCAAACTCTCTCCCAGTTACCTCCAGGACCCTCCAAACCTTCTCTCAGTCTCCCCCTAAAACCCCCAAACCATTCCATAGTCCTCCCAAAGGACTCTCCAAAGCCTCACATACGTCACCCAGAATAGCCCTAAACCCCTCCCAGCTCCTCCAAGACCATCCCAGAACCCTCCTCATAGACAAACAGCCCTTCCCAGCACCTCCCAAACTCCCTCACAAGTTCCCCCAAAACCCTCTCACAGCCTCTATCAACACCCCTCAAATCCCCCACCAACCGTCACAGCTTTCCCAGGACCATCCCAAACACCCTCCATCCAGGGGGGAAAGTCAGTATGGGGGGGTCAGGGCAGGGATCCTCCCCTTCTCTCTCCCCAGCACTGTGGGGGCAGGGCCACACCCCAGTGCCGGCTCAGGGGCTGCTCCAGGCTGACGTGTTTTACACGGCAGGGGAAGGTGACCCCGCGTCGCGGGAGGAGTTTCCAGCAGCACCAGGAGCTGGTGGGTCCAGCCCCTGTTGGGGACCACGTCGGTGGCCACCACGTGCCCCATGAGCTCGCGCCCGCCCTGGAACCATCTCACCTGCACCTGGGCAGGCAAGAAATCCAGCACGGAGCAGAGCAGGCGGCCGGGGCCGAGCTGGGAGTTCGACGGAAAATGGACACGCTGGGAGACACAGAGAAAGCGTGGAGGCTGGGGTGGACCGGGAGGGCACTAGGAGAGAAGGGAGTGGAGTAGGGAGGCACTGGAAATGGGCTGGGATGGACAAGGAATGCACTGGAAGGACGCTGGGAGCATTGGGAATGGATTGGAAAAGACTGGGAGGGACAGGAACTGGGCTGGGAGGCTGCGGTCCCCGGAGCCCCTGGGCGCTGAGGGTCTGCCTGGCAACTAATGAGTCACCGGTGGTGCGCGCTCTGATTGGATCTGGGGCTGGGAGATCGACGGCACGGCCGAGATGGACAAGCGCGGGGACACTGGGAAAGAGGGAGCAGACTGGAATTGACTGGGATGGACGGGGAGAGCCCCGGGAGGCACTGGAAAAAAGGGGAAAGACTGCGGTTGGGGAAAGAGCTCATGGGATGGGGAAAGGGAGGGGCGAGGCGTTTGAGGCGGGCACGGGAAGGGGCAGGAGGCCACGGGAACGGGCACGAGGAGGGATGAAGTGGTGTAGGACGTTCCCAGGAAGGTTTTGAGGGGCTCCAGGGTCGTTCCTAAGGGAAGAGCCGAGGGCACACGCTCTGACCCACGCTCACCTCTCGAGTTCAGGAGGAACGGGGCGAACCCCCGTAGCTGTACCGGCACCGGCCCACTGCAGCCCGCGTCCGCTCTCGGAATTCTGGCTGGCTCTTACAGTTCCTGGCAACTTGCTCCTCAAAGGGAATGTGCCCCCCTAGTACCCCACCTCGCTGTCGAAGTGCACGGACTGTTGCCGGTTGTAGATGAGCCTATCACGAGCCTCGCCCCATCGGTGCGGTTCAGCAAGTGACACTCCAGCTTTCCCATCTCCTGGAGCACACCTGCGTGGAGACGGACACAGGTCAGTCAGTCAGTCGGTCAGTCTGGGGCTCCCAGCCACCCCCTCCAACTCAGACTGAGGGTCCCACCTCCCCTCACTCTGTTTGGGGGTCCCAGGCCCTTCTTTTCCCCCCTCTTCCATCACCTGCCAAATCCCCAGCCTCCCTCCACACTCAGTTTGGGGATCACAACTCCCTTTTCCACCTCTTCCGCCCTGTCCCACTTCTTTCCCATTGTATCCCAATCCCCAGCCTCCGCTCAGTTTTGGGAGCCCCATCGCCTTCTTATTTTGGGGTCCCAGCCTTCTTGTTCTTGGTTTGGGGCTCAGCTCCTGCCTAGCTCAATTTGAGGTCCCACACGTTTTTCCCTCCTCTCCCACCTCTTTCCGATCATTCCCCCAATCTCCAGCCTCTCCCGTTCTCGGCCTGAGGGTCCCACCCCGCCTTTTCCCCACCTCTTACTCTCTTGCCCCTTCTTTTCCCATTATTCCCACAAATCCCCAGTCCTCGCCTCCGGCCGCCGCGCTTGGTTTGGGAATCCTACTCCCCTCCCTGTTCAGTTTTAGGGATCCCAGCCCCTTTCCGAGCTCAGTTTGGGGTTCTCCCCCCACCCTCCTCGCTCACCCCAGAGCTCCTCACTCACAGTCGGAGGGGCTCCCAGCACCAGCAGTAACACCAGTAGAGCCGCAGCGCCAGGGCAGGCGTTGACACCTCAAAAGCAGCGCCGCTGTGACGCAGGAAGGTCTCCGCAGCCCCGCCGCGTGCGGCACTGGGAGCACCAGTCCGGGCCAGTGCAGAGCACTGGCGGGCAGCATCAGCCGNGAGGCAGGCTTCTCCTAAGGACATTTATGTACCCCAGTTCTGTTCCTTTGATTGATCCGTTGCTTCTCCCTGCTCCCTTTATTCCTTACATATATGTTCTCCCTTCCCTGCTTCCCTGTTGGCCCTGTACCTCAGTCCCTCCCTCGAGGTATTCCCATTGGTTCCCTTGCCCTAGCCCTCGTCTCTGTACTGCCCCTGCACCCCAGCACCCTCAATCCCGATGTTTGGCCCGCCCTGCGAACCTCCTATGTAAGGTTCGGGTCCTTCCTCCATCTTGTTCCTGGCTCCTAACCTCCCCGGTCGTGAGGCTGAGATAAATCGTCTCGTGTGCAAGAACATGCGAGAACCCTTCCCAACTCTTTCACTGTCCGCCTGCGTGTGTGCGCGCCTGCTGCTTCTCTGACCAAAGCAGATGCTGCCTGCTTCACCCCTATGAGAGTCTGACCCCTGCAGAGCTGCTTCCTCCGGGAAGTCGCAGAAGCGACTCCAGACCCCGTGGAGATGTCTTCAGGAAGGTCGTGGCACCCTCATCCACCACGCCACAAAAGGGGGGGCAGACGGGGTCCAGGTGGGCAGCACGGGGAGAGGCGGATCCGCCCGGCAGCTGATGAGTCGTAGCCAAGACGCGCTCTGACTGGCTGAGGGCTGCAATGAGGTGGTCTCTGAGAGCCCTGGGGGTACTCGGGTCTGCGAGCCCACCTGGTAGCTGATGACTCCTCAAGTATCGCGCTCTTATTGGCTGAGAACTGTTGGGCCAGTGCCGCGCGGCGCGGGGACACTCCCCCTCATCTTCTTTTAGGGTGTCAGCACCTGCCCGGCGCTGGAGCTGGGGTGTGTCGCGGGGACCTGGGGCCGTACGGGTGACACTGGTGGTGCTGGGAGCCCCCCCGACTGCAGGTGAGGAGCTCTCGAGTGAGGTGGGACCCCAAACTGAGAGGGGGAAGGGGGTTGTGGATTTGGGGAACGATGGGAAAGGGCTGGGAGAAGGGGGAAAAGAGGAAGCTGTGACCCCTTAACAGAGAAGGAGGGGGCGTGGGACTCCCCAAACTGAGTTGGGAAGGGTGTGGGGATTGGGGGAATGATGGGAAAGTTTTCAACACTAAATATCTCAGTTGTCCCCCCACATCTTCCAGTTACTCCGCAGCCCTCCCACTGAGCCACCACACCCCCATTTCACAGAATCATGGAATCGCTGAGATTGGAAAATGCCCCCAAGACCACCAAGTTCAACCAGATACCCACCCTCCCTTGTCACCAAGTGCCACATCCAGTTGTTCCTTGAACACCTCCAGAGATGGGGACACAAACACCTTCCTGGGCAGCCCCTTCCAATGTCTGACAAAACTTTTCATGGAAAAATTCCTCCTGATGTCCAACCTGAACCTCCCCTGGCACAGCTTGGGGATGTTTCCTCTTGTCCTGTCCGTGTTCCCTGGGAGCAGAGCCCGACCCCCCCGGCTGCCCCCTCCTGCCAGGGAGTTGTGCAGAGCCAGAACGTTCCCCCCTGAATCTCCTTTTCTCCAGGCTGAGCCCCTCAACTCCCTGAGCCGCTCCTGGGGCTCCAGCCCCTCACTCAGCTCCGTTCCCAGCTCTGGACACATGTAAAGTCTTGATCCCTGCTCAGCGAGTTTATTTTAAAGGTACTTTATTTTTAAGGTACTACTTTTCCCTGAGGTGGCACAAAGAACTCAACAAAAATTCCTAGGAGTTTAAAAAAACAACTTTACTGGCTGCGAGAAAGGGCCTCCCACGATTTGAATTTTTAAGAATTTATTATCTTATTAACAGAACAAACCACAACGACAGGAGGCTTTGGTTGGCTGAGCGCTGTTACATACAGCGAAGGGCAGCACCGGCCGTGCCTCAGACCGCCCGAAGCCAGCCGCGCTCGGGGCCGTGACACTATATTTTATGCCCCCACAGACCCCGCCCATCACCTCTCCTACGCCGTCCCCTGGGACCGAGGTGATTGGCTGGAGATTGAGTCAGTACTTTCACTCGGCTCGTTGCTTGCTCCTCGTGGTCTCGGGTCTCGTCATAGGTCCGGTCCCAATGATCTTCTTGCCTCTATCCCTTTATGCTGAGGTCTCATCCAGACTCCTCCTTCAATTACATCACTAGTGTTGTAGAGAGTTCCAAGAGGTTACTGACATAAATTATAACTATTATTAACTTTAACTATAGGAAAGTTTTCAAAGAAACCTAATTACTTACAACTAATTGATTACTCTGTAACAAGTAAATAACAATCATTAACATTCTACATCAATCACAACTCTCCTCACCAATTGCAAAAGCCAATTCCAATGTCTGTTTTTAACACTGGCAAACTTTAGAAGATCAGGAATTTGGCAACATTTAAAACAAACATTCAATCCAAATAACGCATTTCACAGAGCACTGACTGGGCAAAGTCTACCCATCCAACCTTAAATTACCCACACTTCAAGAAGAGGAAATAGGGAGTAGAAAAGGAGAGAAGGAGAGAAAGAGAGAAAAAGGAAAAGAGAAAACCAAGATACAGCTACTGCCTTGGATCCAGCGTGGGCTCAGCTGCTGTAAAATCCAAGGACAACAGGGACATGACCACAGGACCACAGCTTTTTGGGGCTTTTATCTGCTCTGGCCTCCTGTGGCCACCTCTCCCCCCAGGTGGGGCATCTGCTCACTCTGGGGGTCGACTGGGTTCCAGTGCTGCCTGTGGGGCAGTGCTCATCCTTCACTCCAGCCCCTCTATGTCTTTTTGGAGGTTAATTAGACAGAAGTGAATGATGGGTTAATGAGCCCTGGGTGCAGGGCCTCCCTAACAGGAGTTTTGGAACTTTCATTAACGCTGGAGGGGTTAACGAGCTTTGCGGGGTAACCCCACCTTGTTGGGATTAATTAGCCCTGGTGGCTTAATGAGCTTGGGGACGTTAATTAGCCCCAGTAGGGTTTAATTTGCTGCAGCGGAGTTAATTGTGTCCCTACTGGGAGGGGGTGGGGCCTGCATTGGTACCTGTACACCCTCGGCGCCTGCCCCACTGCTGACCCCTTCCCCCCAGAGACCCACAAGAGAGAGCAAGAGGCCCCTCTCCCACGTCCAGGAGATTTTGGAGAGGGGGAGGGTCCGGGTCGTGACCTGCCCCCTCCCCCACACTTTTCTCAGGGCTTTCCAGTAAAACCAGTGAAGAAAAAGAGGCAGAGTCGTTATGGCGGGGGAGGGGCTTTAGAATGTTTTATTGGGGTGGGGGATGGGCTTGAAATCCCCTTCTAAGGGGAGGAAGGGGCCCAAAACCACTTTACGGACTGGGGGAGGGAAGGTCAGGAGGGCGGGTCTCCCCCTTCGGGGATTTCCCCACTTGGGAGGCTCCCCCCTCCCTCCCGCTCCCCTCCCCCTTCCTCCTCCTCTTGTCCCTCCTCCTCCCGCGCCCCCTCCTGCTCCATCCGCTCCCGGTAGTTCCTCCTGAAGAAGCCGCACTGTGGAGGAGGGGTGGGTGAGAATGGGGGAGGGACGGGCACCCCAAGAGTGGGGTTCAGCCCTCCCCCCATTGCAAAACCCCTCCCACCTTAGCGAGGCCGAGGGAGATGAGGANCTTGCTCCTCGTGGTCTCGGGTCTCGTCATAGGTCCGGTCCCAATGATCTTCTTGCCTCTATCCCTTTATGCTGAGGTCTCATCCAGACTCCTCCTTCAATTACATCACTAGTGTTGTAGAGAGTTCCAAGAGGTTACTGACATAAATTATAACTATTATTAACTTTAACTATAGGAAAGTTTTCAAAGAAACCTAATTACTTACAACTAATTGATTACTCTGTAACAAGTAAATAACAATCATTAACATTCTACATCAATCACAACTCTCCTCACCAATTGCAAAAGCCAATTCCAATGTCTGTTTTTAACACTGGCAAACTTTAGAAGATCAGGAATTTGGCAACATTTAAAACAAACATTCAATCCAAATAACGCATTTCACAGAGCACTGACTGGGCAAAGTCTACCCATCCAACCTTAAATTACCCACACTTCAAGAAGAGGAAATAGGGAGTAGAAAAGGAGAGAAGGAGAGAAAGAGAGAAAAAGGAAACGAGAAAACCAAGATACAGCTACTGCCTTGGATCCAGCGTGGGCTCAGCTGCTGTAAAATCCAAGGACAACAGGGACATGACCACAGGACCACAGCTTTTTGGGGCTTTTATCTGCTCTGGCCTCCTGTGGCCACCTCTCCCCCCAGGTGGGGCATCTGCTCACTCTGGGGGTCGACTGGGTTCCAGTGCTGCCTGTGGGGCAGTGCTCATCCTTCACTCCAGCCCCTCTATGTCTTTTTGGAGGTTAATTAGACAGAAGTGAATGATGGGTTAATGAGCCCTGGGTGCAGGGCCTCCCTAACAGGAGTTTTGGAACTTTCATTAACGCTGGAGGGGTTAACGAGCTTTGCGGGGTAACCCCACCTTGTTGGGATTAATTAGCCCTGGTGGCTTAATGAGCTTGGGGACGTTAATTAGCCCCAGTAGGGTTTAATTTGCTGCAGCGGAGTTAATTGTGTCCCTACTGGGAGGGGGTGGGGCCTGCATTGGTACCTGTACACCCTCGGCGCCTGCCCCACTGCTGACCCCTTCCCCCCAGAGACCCACAAGAGAGAGCAAGAGGCCCCTCTCCCACGTCCAGGAGATTTTGGAGAGGGGGAGGGTCCGGGTCGTGACCTGCCCCCTCCCCCACACTTTTCTCAGGGCTTTCCAGTAAAACCAGTGAAGAAAAAGAGGCAGAGTCGTTATGGCGGGGGAGGGGCTTTAGAATGTTTTATTGGGGTGGGGGATGGGCTTGAAATCCCCTTCTAAGGGGAGGAAGGGGCCCAAAACCACTTTACGGACTGGGGGAGGGAAGGTCAGGAGGGCGGGTCTCCCCCTTCGGGGATTTCCCCACTTGGGAGGCTCCCCCCTCCCTCCCGCTCCCCTCCCCCTTCCTCCTCCTCTTGTCCCTCCTCCTCCCGCGCCCCCTCCTGCTCCATCCGCTCCCGGTAGTTCCTCCTGAAGAAGCCGCACTGTGGAGGAGGGG
>WEIT01024605.1:6274-36602 GCA_013389985.1 Dryoscopus gambensis | reverse complement strand
CGCTGGGCAGGCGTCTGCGGGCAGATCCCAGGTGAGCGCTCGGCCGCGGGGCCGCTGAGGGCGGCCCACCCTCCCCCGGCCGTCCCCTCGGGCTGTGCTGCTCTGGAGGCCGTGGCTGAGGAGGGGGCGGGGGGAAAGCACAGGGGCCCTTCCCCGGGGACGCGGGGACAGTGCTGTGCCCGGGGAGTGCCCCGGCAGAGCCCCGAGCTGGAGCACACACTAGCATGGGCGGAAGGGCTTCTGCGCTGGACTCATTTCGGTGCATATGCCTAGACTGGTGCCGGGGTAACATCTTCAGTTTGAATTTCAAAGACTTTTGCTTTTATTTTCTGCCAAAACTGAAGGGAATCATCTTCTCGAGCATCTGCTCTGTATTGTAACTGTACATCACCGATGATGAATCCGCGTTTGATACGGGTAATTCAGCGCAGAGTGAGCAGTGCCCCACTCAGATGCTCGCGCTGGCGATGTCTTGCTCTCACCAGATCAAGTGTGCAATGAAAATGTTCTGTCCCTACAGTGAGTTATTGGAATTCAACAAGTTATTTTTTCGTGTCGAAGCTCCTTATGAAATATGTTGAGATTCAAACGGGATATTCTGACAGCAGATGAGTTATACTGTTTACAGGACCAGCTTCTGTGGCTTAAAAACCTTGTAAAATGATATTTTCATGCTGAAACAAGGTTTATGTGAGATATGGTTTAGAACTGCCCTTGGAAGTAAAGCAAAAAATAAATATCAATTACTGGTCTTTGGAAAAGTAATTTAGCTTCCTGAGTCCTTTACCATGCACTGGTGCACAGACGGGCAGGAGCTGCTGAGTTCCCTGCATTGAAAGCTTCCCCTTTGGCCACAGTCTATAAAGCAAACTGTAAAAGACCAACAGTTCTATAAACCACTGTGAAGTAAGAAGCAAGCAAGTTCCAAAGCCATTACCAGTACCTTGGGCTTTGAAAATTGTAGGCAGCCGCTTTATTAATGAAAAATTCTATTTTCACAGTATCTGTAGGGGTTTTTCTTCTTGTTTTTATAATCCTTCTGTACAAATCTACCCATAAGAAACTAATTTTTAAATCTGTGCAGGGTTTTAACAAATGCTCAGATGATGATTTTAAGTTGCCATTCGATATGTCGAACCATGGCGAAATCACTGATTCAGGTAAGACTAAAATAAACATTTGCCATGTACGTTCTTTAAATTTTTTAACATTGTCGAGTTTTAATTTTTGTAAGTAGTCTCGCGGTTTCATATCTCTAACACTGTTAAATACAGTTTCACTGTTACTTTTTTTAGAAATAAATTGATCAAAATCTCTCCATGTTTCAGATACGATTTCACAGCAAGTAAAACTTTGCTCTGAAGTAGATGAAGAGGTCAGCTAAGTATCAACTCTGCTTATCTAATTTCTTGGGGTCTTCTAAAGTTGTTCCCAAACAGTGCCTAAAGCATTATTCAGTAGATATTTCAGGGCTAAAGGAAGTAGTCAAAAGGGAATGTTTTCTGTCTCCTGTTTAAAGCTGAATCACTTAGAGGAGATATTTGTGATTTAGTGCACATGCCTAAGACAAATCTTTAAAAATTAAGGTGATTCCAAGGTTGTTTGTTTTTGTTGTTTTTTCTTTTTTCTTTTTTTGAAGTGCCTGTGAAGTCTGTGAGTTCTAATCAGAGTAAGATTTAAACATTAAAGTATGCTTGTGGAACCCATTCTGAATAGTCTCTTGAGGGGCAGAAGGATTGAAGTCAGAGTATTCTTTGGAAAACTGAAGTAGAGTATACCAATTGCCTTGTCTGGCTTTATTTTATCTATGAAACAATGAATTCAGGGGTTTCCTCAAGCACTGGATTCTTCTCACGGCATTTTTACCAACATATTTTTGCTTCAGCACAACTCAGTAAAGCTTACTTTTTTGCAATAGCTTCTGTACTTGCAGCTACAAAACACTTTTTGCTGCCACAAAATAAAACACATTTCTTGCACTCCTCCTGCTGATTTTCATATCCCTGAAAACTAGATGTCTTTTAATCCTAGCAGCTATTAAAGTACTGTCAGGACTGCAACAATATCGTGATGCAGCCAAAACAAGGATAGTGTTAGGGGGCATCATATGTAACCCAAACTGCCCTGTGGGCTCGTGTGCTGCTCTTACCTGCGTCAAGCACGGGTCCAGTGCTGCTTGTGCAACACTTTCAGGGTGTTCTAAGAGCACAAGGGTGGGTGGTTTTTCTTCCTGCTCCGTGTATGTGTTAACAGCAGTATCACAGGTGCTCTTGGGCAGTCTCTGAAGCTGCTTTTACTTAACTCATTCAGTCTGTCAGAAGGAGAGGAAAGAAATGGTGTGAAGAACCTACTAGAAGGAATTCTGGCTCCGCTGATAATTCTAGCAAAACTTTTATTGATTTTGGTGGACTGAAGTTATCCACGTCTTTAAGACCATCTAGTTGATAAATGTCTGAAGGCACTTCGGGATATTTAATTTGTTTGTGGCTCCTATGTGCTCTGTAGTGCCTTTTGATACATACATAGTGGATGCACAAAGATTTAAACTTTAGCTCCTGATCATATATAAGCTTATATCTCCATCTGTGGAAAAATATTACTCTTGTGATGTTTTTAAGAGATAAATATGTTATCTACAACAGTATCGATTAAATAGTATTTGAGATTAAATTGTGGAACCCGTTTAATAGAATACAGAAACAATGAATGAATTGTTCTCAAAACTCTACAAAGAGGCTGAGAAGATCAAGCAGTGGAAATTGACTATGGAGTCAGAACTAAACCAGAAAGAAAGAAAACTCCAAGAAAATAGAAAGATTATTGAAGCACAGAATAAAGCCATTCAAGAACTGCAGGCCAGTATTGTATAATACACATTGAATAGATGAAGTTAAGTGCTTCCTGATTTAGTATGACAATATTATTCATACAATTAAATATTAAAGAATGTTGCAGTTTGGTTTGTGCCTTGAGAAAATTATTATTTGGAGAAGGTGTGTGCACCTGACCTGCGTGAATGTGTTTATGAAGAGTATACCTGTAAGTGTCTCAGTTGCTGATAAATTATTGTTCATTACTATGTCTTTCATGCAAAAGATGACTCAGCATGTAATACCAGATACAACAGACTTCTCTCTACTGATGCCCAGAATTACTTTTTCTTGTGGGATTCGAGAAGTCAAAGTGGATTTCTCATATATTTTTTAATAACAGTGTCTTTTTGCATTTGTTCCCCATGAAATTAGTTTGAAAATGAAAAACTCCATTTAAAACTGGAAGATGAGATATGTGAAAATAAAGATCTCTTGAAAGAGTAAGTAATAGAACCAAATATATATTTTTGTGGTGAAAATAATCAGTTTTCATGTGGGCAGTTTCATATAGTTGTGAAATTGTGAAGGTCATTTACATTGTTTCTCCTTAGGTACATAAAGTACTGTGCACTCCTGTGAAAACGTGGTATTTTTCTCTCCTTTAGAACTGCTGCTTCGAGGCATCTGTGTAATCTGCTCAAGGAAACCTGCACTCATTTCACAGAGAAGACCAGCAAATGTAAATGCTTTTGTATTTTTGATTTATGAGAGTAAATGTACTTCTAGCTTGCTCTAAATTCAAGAATGGAAAAAAGTTCTCGTGCTGTTCCAGATATGTCCTCCAGCTGAGATCAACTGGATGTGGCTCTTAAAATGAGAAGTGAATTTTAAGTGGCTTACAAAATTAGAAGTGAAGCCACAGGTCTAACACACATTTGCTTTGTAATGCTAAATGCCGAGGATTTTTTAAGCCAGTATAATTGTTTGCTGAAAGGTTCCAAGCCTGGGAGCTATTTGGGTGCCTAAACACTGATGCACGCCTGAGGCAGTGTCAGCACCCCTGCTGGGTGGTACTGGCAGCCACTGGCAGCCGCTCCAGAGCAGTGCAGGTCTCCTCAGGTCTGGTCAGCCCACTGAAGGTTTTCAGTCCCATCCAGATATTGTGAATATATTAAGACATATGAAGTGGCACTTCATGCCTGTTATTAGGCAGTAGAATGTACTTTAAATTCCCAGCACTCTGACAAATTTCCAGAGCTGGAATTTCCTGTTTGGAGCAGTTACACATTTGTGGGCAAAAAAGGTCTCAACCCCAAGGCACAATGAGTAACTAGAATTCTTCTCATGAAACTGAACAAGCCAAGACAGCTGGATAACTTAATGAAGTTTAAATTCTTGAGGTTTTAAAACATGTTCTTGATTGGGAATTTTACTTTATATGCAATTTAGAATTGTTATTATAATCTTTACAATTTTACTAACTTGATCCTGGATACTTAGGAAGTGTCTATTTCTTTTTTAGCCTTAATTCTAGAAACACCTGTGTATAGATATACTGTTCTTTTTTGATAGCTGTGTTTCTTACTGTTCTCTTCTACAGTCGTTTTCTTAGGGAAAAATAATATCAATTACTAAGGTGAAAGGAAAGAAGGAAAATATGGATATGGAGTTGTTGGAATTTTATAATGACAGTTCTGTGGTCATAGGTATCTCTGCTCATAGGAAGAAATTCAGTGCTAAACCCTATATTACAGTCTATAAAATACTAACAGTTTTGATACATTATTATTCAACAACATTAATACTATAAGAATTAATACAGTTGTAACTATAAATTGATCCAAAATGACACTTTCCATAGAAAAAAATATATTGGGAAGGAAATTTAAAAGCTGAGCTTGCTTAATGTTTCAATGAAATACACATTTTCCCTAGATTATATAACTTTTGGCACCCTGTTTCATGATTTATTTTGATAAGAAAAGTGTTGATAATTCCTTTTTAAATTCATTATGCTGATTAAGTATAATGACTTGGACAGCTGGCATTCTTTTTCAAATGAAAAACTTTCTTGTATGTTCCTGCTTTGATAGATGAACAGGAAAAAGAAGAAACAAGACAATTGTATGATGAACTTCATAGCAATATAGAAGTAAGTGGCATAGCTTGATAAAAGGAATGTGAGTTACGTGGATATGCTGAGCTGAGCTACGTGTTTATGTTGGGATGCTATTTGTACCCATCGTGTGTGTATCATGTCACGTCTAATGCAGGAAGTCAGGTTTTCAGTCCCTTTTCAAGAATTATTTTTGTATCATATCAAGCGCATTCACTAGAGAAAGCGCAGCAGCGTGTGGGATGTAGATCCATGTGATCTGTGTGATATGTGCTTAGTGCTGGCTGACTGCCAGAACTTCTGTCTTCTTTCTGGACTCCATTTTGCCTACCTGGTGATTTCTCAGAATGGCTGAGGTTGGCAGCAGCCCCTGGAGAACTTCTAAGGTTTCCAGTATTGAACTTCAAATATTAAATTTTGCTTTTAGAGAATGACAGTGGCATTTGAAGAGCTTCGTGTGCAAGCAGAGAACAACAGATTGGAAATGAATTTGAAATGTGAGAATTCTGTTTATTGTGTTTATGCTGCTGGCTCAACAATTCTGTACTTCATAGGTTTTATTATGCATGCAGTGTCAGGGCAGACATGTGAAGCGCTCGAATGGTGGGCAGGCCACGCTGAGACAACTGGGACCCTCCTTCGTTCATGCTGCCTGTATTCACTGCCTGGCCCCTTCTATTGTTGTTCCTCTGGGCCAAATTTGGAACTTTATTTTTCAAATAGCCGCTCAAAGTCCAAGTTTTCTCTGTGAAGTACAGTCTAGAGATCAATACTTATTTGATGTAGTTAGTTTATTTAAATGATAATGCACTAGTGTATAGCTACCAAAACTTTACTAAAGTAACTTTACTTTACTAAATGCTCTCTCTATATATGTATAGGCTACTATGTTCCTGTTTCATTTTCACGTGTTCTTTTCTGTTCGTTTCTTATAATAAAAATTTAGTAATAGACTAATTCTGTGGAAAGCTGGCAAAAAAAGATATTTTGATTATAAGATCAAACATTGCCTCAACAATTACACTTAGGAAACAAATTGTACAGCTGTACAATTACAAGCAATTGTAAACTGGAAGTTGTATTGAACTTGGAGTACATTCAGCAGAATGTTAACTATGGATATTACTGTATCTTGAAAGTAAAAGAAGAAGCAGAAAAAGTGGACAAGTTTGAAAAAGAATGCAAAGTGGAAGTCAGTCGGAAGGAAAAGCAGGTTTGCTCAGTTTTACCATCTACTATGTACAGCATTATTTGTGATTAAGGGGCAATGCAAGAGCCAAGGAGTGTTTCTGGGCATTAGTAAAAAAGACAAAGATAACAGCTGAAGCTGCATTTAAGTCAGATTCTGCTAAGTTTAGTGATAGACTAGTACCAGTACCAGTACCTTTAGTCTACTGGAATTCATGATTTGATTTTGAACTGGAGAACTGTTTTTTTTAGAGTAATGTGAGTTGATCAATATTTGGCTAAGATCAACAACCTTATCGAACTTGAATGACAGCAGTATGTCCGCTTATCGTACCTGGGGTACAAATGAAAATGAGTATCTGTCTCTTTTCCAGACTTCATTATGGTATTTCTTTAATTTTGCTAGATTTCAGCTCTTACCATACAGAGGGATGAAAAAGATGGTGTAATAAAAGACATCAAGGCTCAGCTGCAGGAATCACAAAATAAGATTGCTGACTTAATAGAAGCAAAATGTAAGAGTTCTGTCTGCTGTGTTTAAATGTAATTGTTTATAGAAGCGTAGGAAACAGGATCATGATAATTTTATTCTGTTACTGGTCAGCAGCAGAATTCTGGGGCCTTGAAGGCCTTATTTTTGTTTGGAACAGAAGCTGCTCATGTGGGATCAGGACTGGCAGGGTAGTTTTTAGGGTGAGTCAAGTAGTGAGAGCTTTTGAAGATTGCAAGGGGAAAATATGTTGCTTGAGTTATGCAAATTTACAGTCAGGCAGGTGCCGCTGAGGAAACTTATTTTCAGAATTCGATTTTCAATATTTGTAAGCCATCTGTATTCAAGTATTTATAGTGTGTGATGTCAGTACCTTTGATCTTTGTTCACTTCAATAAAAGTATGTCATTTTGCATTTTTAGCAGCATTTTTTAGTAAAGATCCTATTTTTTAAAACATAAACATACATCTTTTTTGCTTAGTACATGAAGAAGAAATGTTAAAGGAATCCCAGGTCAGTCAAGAACGTTTGAGGGCAGAGCTGGAAGAGGCTAAAATTTCATTGCAAAAGGCAGAGGTACACCTTGCTTATAGTTTTACAGTATAAAAAGACCAGATGAGTATTTGCATAAATAATTATGGATACTTTAGATATGGAGCAACTGTAGCAAACCATGTTTAGAAATTATATATTTTTTTGAAGGTTACTCAAAAGAGCTTAGAAACTGAATTCCAGACTACGGTGAAAACATTAATTCAGGTCACCAGAGAAAAGGAAGCACAGGAAGAAGAATGTAAAAAAACTAAGGCTTTGCTTGCAGCCCTGACAGAGGAGTTTGAGACTTCTATTGCCAATTTGAAAAGCTTGCTGCGAAAAGAGCAAAATAGGTAAATTAAAGAGTTTAAATTGAAAGAGTCATCTTACAGGTTGCAGTTTATGACAAAATCAATAACAATTGGAAATGTAGCAGAAATTTGGAGGTTTTTTGGCACAGTGGTCTAAATGCAGAGAATTTAATGTAATTTTTTTTTCATTTGTGCTGGTTGATAATGGTCTATTAAAAAAGTATATTTTTGCCCCCCTCCAACTTTCATAATTCTGTCTTTAAGAAAAACAGATTTCTGTAGGTATATATTTGCTTACCTATGTCTACTGTTCTGAAGTTGTAAAAGTGACATTTGATACGTGTTGAAGGCAGCTGTATCATCTGCCTGTTGAAAGGTAAATGCTCTTAAAGTGCTTGTGGTAAGACTTTGTCTTATCGTCCTTAAGTTTCAAATGCAGTGCTTCGTACTATACATTCAGGGTTTTTTTAATTACCATTTTCTTAGATTAGAGAAATATGAAGACGAGTCAAAGCTGCTTACCTTGGAGCTCCAAAATAAGTCTGCTGAACTGGGTAAGGCTTGTAGAAAGGCAGAAAATGAGCTAGGCAGTAATAAAAATGTTTTCTGCTGTTTTCTGGAAATGGACTGTCTCTATTGCTTGGAGAAATGATTTTATAGTACCTGTACCTGTCAGGAATGCTTAAATTTATTTTTACTCATCTGATCCCCTTTTCTTTGGTGTTCGTTGGTACTGACAACAGCCAAAGGGCAGTGCTGTGCAGAGCTCCAACAGTAAGACCATCCATGCATGAATTCTCATGGAAGTAATTTTGGTTTCCAGCTAAAACCAGTAGCACTGCAGGTAGCAGGAGTGACTTCTGTAGCTTGTAGCAGAGATACAACCCTCCCATTAAGGTTTCTGTAGACCCTCCCCCATGCTGGATGTGGAATGACACTGGCGGGGGTTATCATTAAATACTGCTTTGATATCCTGTGGTTTCTAGGGATGTGCTCCTTAGCCCCCAGCGTAAGAGATCTGCCTTCAGGACTGTTTTCCTGCTGTGCAGCACATGGCTCTCCATATCATCTGACAGATGAGAAATGTAATTGCATGTCTCTGTATACATTGAGGGCATCTAGAGAGGAGTGTTCAAAAGTGAGCTGCTAATGCTTGTCTAGAAGAAGGCAAGATGAGACCTGTGAGAATTCCACACCAAACACGACCTTGGTGTTGAGTACTTGCAAAAAATACCAGTATTGTGAATGTGCACATACAAAACATTTGGAAGTTAGTAATAAGTGGTTTCCTTTTTCAGCATATCCATGTGAGTACCTTCAGCAGTTCAGATTTTTTTTTCTGGAACAATGCAGATGCATCAATACTTGGAGAATACTCTGGTCTTACAGTCCATGGTTTATTTGAAGCTGTAATTGTGGAGCATATAATAGGCTCTGAATTTCATTTAAGATAAATTATTAGTTTCTCTTCAGATATAGATTTGCTAATGTCTTTCTTGATCATTTTTTCAAGTCTACAGTTCGATTAAGTCATAAATTAGCTTCACAGTTTCTGAACTTGATCCAAGAAGTTTTGAGAGCTGGGTATTACAAAAGGGTAAATGTTTTATACTGCCTGCTAAATATGAAAATCTTTTTCTGTTCCATTAATTTTACATTACCTGTGCTGTAGAAGAGATGACTAAACTAAAATGTGACAAAGAAGTGCAACTTGAAGAGCTGTCAGAAACTCTGGTAAATGTTCATTTTATTAGTCTCATGGCATTTGCTCTTCATGTGAAATTCCTCTTGCTTTGTAAGTATCTTAAAAGCCATAAATAAACACAGTCTAGTCTACTGTAACATTTCTACTAAACTTCCTCATGCACAATTCCAGTGTTTTCTTTGAAGAACTTGTTTATTGCCACTGTTTTTCTTGTCTTCTGTGGTTTTGGTTTTTCTTGTCTCCTATGTTTTGTTTTCCTTCTTCGTTCATGCCTATTCAAATGCCACTCCCACTGGATATAAAGTTTTCCCTTTTTTTTCTTACTTATAGGAAGCTCTGGCCTCTGTGAACCCTACTGTACTGTGACACAGATCCATTTTCTGTCACAGAAATCTAAGCTATATGAAGTACACTCTTACTAGAGGTTTATTTTCACTATGATTTTATATTTACAAGTCTAACAAGAAACTATCAACTAAAGTTAAGATAGTGTGAAACTAGGTGTGCATTTTACCAGGTCTGCTTGTTTATTATAATCTGTGCTTTGAGTGTTCTGAACTGAGTTCCACTAATTTTCTAAAACGGGAAAATTGGAGGGCTTCTACTGAAGAAAGATCTTGAGGCTACTGTAGAAAATTTGCAGAGACAGAAAAACTTGGAGAGAGAAATGAAAATGCTCTCCAAATCAGAGAGGTCTGAGAAAGGGCAATAGTAACATGTTTTTCTAAATAGTGAAGTTACACATTGTAACTTGTATACAAATACATAAGAATAGCCCGCAGAGCAGTGTCCCGCCCTGAGCTGCTGGGCCTAACAGTGACAGCAGGAGATCCTCTCTGCTCCTGTATGGAGGAGCCTGACTGTTGCCCCTTGCATTCCTGCAGTAGCTGTGCTGAGGATGAGGACACAGCCCTGCTGATTGCCTTTCTGTTCTAACATACAGTACCGGATGTTTATTTAGTCTTATTAATTTAGATGAATGCAAAAGCTTATGAAGTCTGAAGCAAATGTCTTTATTTAAAATTATGTCCAAGGAATCTAATTCAGTAATTTTGCAGACTGGTTAAGTAGACTCACAGCAGGAGACATGTACAGCACTGGTATCAGAGTTCACTATCTCACACCACTTCCATATCCCACCAGAGATATGTAAAGATACAGTCTGGATAATCCATGACATGGATGTTGTTTGGTTGTTCTGAAAGCCTTGTGCTATCAGTTCATGTCTGCTAACTTTCATGAGTTGTAGTTTATACATGTATACTCAAAACTCTTCCTTTTCCTTTTGCAGAAAGAAATCCATGATTTGAAAGTACAACTGACTAGTACAGCTGAAAAGGAACAAGATTATTTAAACCAGCTTTTGACTCTGAAAACAGATCTTGAACAAGAGGCGTATGACCATTTTGAAAATCTAGTATTTAATTTTTTTGGTGTTATATAGAAGTTACTTTAATACACAGTGAAATGAACTACAATTGTTTTCTACTGAAAATTTTGAACCACACAGTAGGACATGAATTATATACTTACATTTGTAAATTACACTTTCTCTATTTGTATGTATTCTATGGAACATGCAGTTGGTCCATATCTCTGTGCCTTAGTTAACAAGGAGAGGAAGTTTCTGAATTCATTGTTAATCCTGCTTTGAACTACCTCATCTTCAGTAACCATTATATTTATATAAAAGTTGACTCTGGTTTTCTTTCCTTCTTCTGTCACCTTTTGGTATCACTGTGACTTTGCTGCAAAGCTTATATTTGTAGATAAAGGCCTGAACTTTTTTCAGTGTGGAGTAACACTTGTAGATTTAACTTAAAAGTAGATCTCAAAATGCGTTCTTATTCCTCTTGGCCATTTGTTTTAAATTAGGTTAAAGAATGAACAACTAACAGCGTATCTCAATAAGCTTTCGCTAGAGAAAGAACAAATAGCACAAGAGAAAAATATTGTGGCTGCAGAACTCAAGAAACTGCAAGAAAGACAAGAGGCAAGTTGTAAACTTCCAGCTTGTTTTAAAGGACAATACTCAATTTTAACTACAAATCAGATGGCAAACTGCAACGTGACATGGTTCTGTAGAGTATTTGAACTTTTTTTGTGTTTGAATTGGAAAGGAAGTGTAGTTACACTTGTGAATAAGACAGGTCAGTGTGCTTTGGATGTCTTAGAATTTTTCTAACAAATCACTTTGAATTTTATTTCTTTGCTGACACGGGTCTTTATTTAGGATAGTAAGAAAAAAGGAGAAAATACAAAGCAGTTAGTTGAAAACCTAGAAGAGACAAATGACCAACTAAGGCAAGTAAAAACAAATATTAATATCCGATATTGTTAAAGGAAGTGGACTCAAATAGTTGTGTTCATATGCTGCTTTGTGTGATTTTTTTGATTAATGTTTTTCTAGATTATATAGCTAAACAGAAACTATTCAGTATTGCTGTTGGCCAAGTACAAATTTTCTCAGATTAGAAATACCTATTGCTACAGGAACAATTTTTACCATTGATTTGTATTACATAGAAAGAGCTGTCCTGTTTTGCATTAACATCTTAGGTGTGAAGGAAATGAAAATAGAAGTTCAAGGTTATGGATTAAATGTGGAAAGGCAAAACTGCATAAGTGTTACTCTCTGCAGAAGTCTCTGTACCATCAGTTCAATAGACAGGCAACCTCCCATGTTTCATAGTGGCCTTACGATATTCCAGGTTAGGCGGTATTTTCCTTAGGTTAGGTGGAGCATCTTTTCCTACCTAAAAAAAGTATAGACAGTTCACATATTGACTCACTAAGCACGCTGCTTCATTTTAAGAACATTTTCATTGAGCAGCTTATGAAGTTCTCATCAACATTAGCAGCTCTTTTTAGAAAATAAAATGTGGGTTTATTAGCAGTACTGAAAAGAAGTTAAAGGTAGTAAGTAAATATTTACTAATGCTTGTTAATTTGGCCCTTAGAAATGAACTGGAGTCTTTGAAGGAGAAAATGGCAAAGACAGGTGAAGAGATTAAAAATAAACTGGATGAAAGAGAAGAAAATGTACGTCACGTCATGTGCTTTGTCGTGAAAATATGCTACATAACCTGTAGGACAGAATCTAAATGTAAAATGTTTGTTGGGATTTTTTCTGCAAAGCTCTGCCTGGGGGATGTGATCTCTGCCAGAGGCTTTCTTCTTTCACAGCTGCTGCCAGTTGTGTCATTGTGTGCCCACATGTTGAGCCCTATTATTTTAAAAGACAAGCACAATCACTGGGATGTTTACTCTGCTTGGAAGTTTAATATTACAGATTTGTTTGATTTCAGGCAGAGAACCTGCTTTACTTTTTTTTCATACACCCACTGAGTGACAGATGGGCTCTGGATTAGCTTTTTATATGTAATGTGAGTTTTAGCTTAAATAGATTCAAATATTTTTACTTTCTTTCTGTCGTTTCAAAGCAACCTGGGCTTTTTAGCATTAGAATGCATTTCAAAATTTCATTGTAAAAGTCAGAGATTTACAATTGTAATTCCAAGTTAAGAGTACTGAAAATGAAATTTCAAGAAAGGAAAAGCAGTTGAAGATTCAAGAAAATAATTGGGAAAATTCGTTCTTTCATAGATTGTAGGGAACTTCATACAAGTTTATTTGCTAAATTGTGAAGATACTGGGGGTTTTTTTCTTCTTCTTTCTTAACTCTGCAACCACTAAGGAACTGGTTCACTGCTATTAATTAACATCTGGTAGTACTTTATGGCTAAAACTCCAATCATTGTAACATGTTAGCTTGTGTTTAGTCCCACTGGAATAAACCAGCCTGGTGCAAATGCATGTTTGAGAATGTTGACAGGAATCGCTAACACAGGGAGTCATTTTTAGGACTTGCTAATTAATGTTCGAATTATCTCTTTCAGATGAATAATTTAAAGAAACAGGTGGAAAATAAAACCAAATGCATTGAAGAGCTGCAGCAGGAGGTGTGTAGAGATTTTAAAATTCACAAACACATAAACACATGGTATTTTGGGGTGACTTACTTTTCAACAGGTTTTGTCTGCTGTGATATCTTTAGATACACCTATGTAATTTAAAAATTTTCCGTTCTTATCCTAGCTCTGAACAAATTAAGGAGTCATCTTTGGAATAACTTGATTTATTAAATTATCCCTAATTTGAAAAAAGCAATTACAAAAATAATGTATTTAATAAACTTCTTTTTTTTCATTTAGTACACAGTATTATTTATGTACTTGTAATAAGGACCTATCTCAGTTACCACTAGTAGAAAAGAATTCTGCACAAGCACAACTTGTAGTAACTTCCCTGTAAAAATATGTAACTTGTATTTTTTGTCATGACATCTTCATACCTTCTGTCAGCAGCACCTTAGTTTTAATTCTCATTCTGCACCTCATTTGTTATTCCCTGTTGTTGCTCAGGAGGAGCCTTTCTTAACATCATGAATAAACAGTATTACTACAGTAATTAGTTGAGCATTCTTTTGTTTGGAGAATTGTTCTGGAACCTGAATGGCACAACAGAGAGTTTTTTGCTTGATGAAAGCTGGAATTTTGAAGATTCTGACCTTCTTGATGCAGTTAAACCATTACATAATTCTATTAACTTATTAAAGTACAGTGCTTGTTTTGTTTTATTTCAACAGAATAAGGTGCTGAAGAAGAAAATTACTGCAGAAAGCAAGAAAAACAGTGTTTATGAAGGGAAGGTAGGTTTAAATAACACCATGTAGAAGATGAGGTGAGTGTTTTTAAGTCCCGGTGTAATTAATGATAATACTAGTTAAATACATTCTGAACTGGTTTATGGATCTGGGATACAGATTTTGCACAAATGAGCTCATAGTTTTTAGAAGATGCCTCCATTTTTAATCACTGGGCACTGATTATTGGACATTTAAAAGAGATGGACTTCACATCCCAAGGAATTATGTTTCTAATCAGTTCCTTTTTTTTTTCTTTTGTTGATTGTGGGCTGAACAGGGTTCAGTAACCCCATTGTAACAGAAAAGCATTTAAAAGACATACATATATTATTCACTTCAGGCTGTTCTTTAAATGTGTTTTGCAGTGGTAATCCCTCTGATGGGAATATTGTGTCCATCTCAGGGTACTGCACTTGAAGAAAGAAGTGGATTTTTTGAGGATATTGGTATGAGAAACTTAAAAGGAAAAACTGTAATCAAAATGCACAGCTGAGAGGAAAATGTACCATAAAACCTGTGAAAATCTTATATAGATTTACAAGAGAGGGAATAAAATCTCCATCTGTATTTGTTTTTTCCCAAGGAATTCACAGCACTTAGGGTGGCTACTTAGGGCTGTCTTCCTCATTGTGCTGTTGCCATTGTTCTTTGAGTATTTTCTAACTCACTCCAGGCCAAAGTTCAATTCTTTATTAAAAAAAGCTGAAGTTTAAATAGGAAACACTTCAGTATAATATACCTGAAAAGTAACAGAGTGTTTGTGCTCAAAAATAAGAGGTAAAAAAACCATTAGCATATTAATTCCTAGACAAATAACAGCAGCAATTCTGTATTCTCAAAAGGTGAATAAATTGCAGTTAGAGATGGAAAATATGAGCAAGCAACATAAGGAAACAGTTGACGTCTATCAAAAAGACATAGAAACAAAAAAAGCGAATGAAAATAAACTTCTTGAAGAGGTGAGAGGTGTTAGTTTTTACTGCAATTCTATTTTTTTAAATTTAAAATGTTTTTATGAAGCTTTATTGGCCAGAGTCCTCGCTCTTAG
Source organism: Dryoscopus gambensis (assembly GCA_013389985.1). Lineage (NCBI taxonomy): Eukaryota > Metazoa > Chordata > Aves > Passeriformes > Malaconotidae > Dryoscopus > Dryoscopus gambensis. The sequence goes on along the minus strand of WEIT01024605.1, from coordinate 21,688 downwards.
ATTTCAATCTTAATCAACAGAAGTGGAACTTCTTGTGTATGCCTGTGAGCAAAGCTTTCGTACATGAGATGCTTAAGCTGAAGTATTTGAATATGTCTTTGACAATAAGAACCCAGTTAAAAATTCTTTTTTTGGAGATATAGTTCAAAGAAATTCTACTCTTGGTATAAAGTCAGCATAGCTAAATTAGATTATAACTTCTCCCGTATTAGTACTTTCTTACTCACACATTTTTTGATGGTAATGCTAAGAAATGTTAGGGCAGAGTGCTTGAAATGGCCTTTTGGTTCAAAGTGAACTTGTCTGCCATGGATGTACCTTAATCTGTGTTTATTTGCCCATTTTAACAATCTGCATAAAAGATGTTGGATTTGAAAAGGATCTTAAAAGCAAATGAAGACTAAGTGAGACTACATACTTTGCACCCGCAGGGGGAAGAAGAAATGAAACTAAGATTTTAAAAAAATATATTGTTATGTTTATGAATGAAATGAAATTTATTACTAACAGGTAGAAAAGATGAGGTTGCTTTATGATGAAGCAACAATGATACAGAGAGAAACTGATATCCGATGTCAGCATAAGATAACTGAAATGGTGGCTCTTATGGAAAAGCACAAGGTAGGAGATTTTACTGATTGCTGTGATTTGTAATGTGGGATACCATGTTAAGAATCTTTCAAAGACAGAAAAAGGCCTGAATCTGGGAAAAGGAAGATGAACACATGCTTGACTTTTCATCATCTAAAATCAAATCCATTTTCAGATTTTGAAAACATGCCTATGGGCAGATAAATTCCATTTATCTAAATTTTTAGATTTTTTAGGGGTTTTTTTAAATTCAGGCTTCCTTTGATACCATCTGAATGCAGTATTTTTCAGTATCAGTTTGGCCTCTTTCTCTGAGAAGATTACTTAGTGACTGTCAGCAGTTTAGCTTGACACATTTTAGTTTACATTTCTGTTACTCTCTTTTGCAGTATCTTTAGCAGATACCATTAATAAAAATAGCACATGGCTCTTATGTGCTGAACACATATTGCTGCATAGAGGTAAAGCACTCTCTGGCAGTCCACAAAGTAATACTGCATCAAGCATTTTCTGTTTTACACTTTCTGCAGAAGCATCAGGGTTTGTCCATGGTGCTTTCTGAATCTCCTCAAGAGCCTGGTTTGAAAAAATGACTGATGTTTTAAGACCAGGTAGATCTACAGTTGTAACATTTAGTCACGTTTTGAGTTTCTTCTTGGTTTGTTTTTTTTTAACACAGCTTGAATATGATAAAATGGTTGAAGAAAAAGATGCAGAGTTAAAAATATATAAAATTAAACAGCAAAAGCAGTTATCATCAGAAAGAGCACTGGTAAGGAGTACTTTCCAATGTTAAATGATTCAATGGAGGCGCTGATGTCCTTGAAGTGTAATATAATTATAAATGCCATATTTTACTTCTTCCTGTTTAATGCTTGGGGAGGGGTTAACTGTCTGCTTTAGTGGGACTGAACAGTAAAAATCAGCCCACTAATTTGTTTGCTTTTATTTTCTTACAGATCTTATTCTGGGCACTAAAAAACTCCAAATGTTTCTAAAAATAAATTGGAGTAGCAGTGTGTTTGTGTCTACTTTTCCAGAGAGTGTGTCATGTTCTGACTTCAGAGCTTGAATACGAAACTTTTGTTTTAAATGGTTAGATTCTGCCCTCTCACCCCTGTTCTCCCAAGTGTTTTAAGGTCTTATCTTGAACACTTCTGGTGTTTCTTATAGTACTTCCATCTTTTTTAAACAAGCTAAAACAAAGCTTCAAGTATAGGGTTGAAAACCAAGTAGAATTATCTTTTGTTTCTAATGAGTATCCCTATTAATTACTGTCTCACTTTGGACTGTTTTCTTTTTTCCGGGTTGTGCATAGTTAACCCTATCCTTTATTTAATTGTTTTTAGGAAAATGAGCTGTCATGTTTGAAAAGTGAACTGTTGTCCCTCAAGGAACAACTGAAAGCAGAAATTGAAGAAAAGGTGGAGTTTTTTACTAACTGAACAGTGTGGGTGAAAGGTTGGCCTGGGTTTGTGCTCTGGGAGAAGTTGTATAAGAAATGAAACGGACTAGAAGAATAATGACTTTTCAATGCTGCGGTGGTACTAAACGTGGTCATATATTTGTGTAAACTTTGTAACAGTGTATGATTGTAGACTGTGTTCTGTAATTACACCAAGAAGATTTTTAACAATTGAATTCAAATAAAGTATCTACTTCCTATCACATAACTCTTTTTTAGGAGAATCTTGTAAAAGAGCACTCTCAAAATATGAATCCTGAAAGTGAAGAGAAACACAAGGTAACTTTTAACTTTTTAATTAGTTTTAGAATGCAATAGTATTTATATGTGTAGAATCTAACTGAAGTGCCGTGATAATTTATTTGCATTCAACAAAAGACATTGGAGTGCTTTTAATGAAACCTTTTTTAATTTTAGACAGTACAAACTTATGTTCCTGAGACTCCTAAACCTCGTTTAGATCTAGGCAGTGAATCTATTAATAGAGAAAATAAAAAGTCTCCAAATTATACTCCTATGGAAGTCAACACAGTGGAAAAGAAAAAAATACCTCCTTTGGTACCTGCAGAAAGGCCCTTGGCCAGTCCAACATTGAAGGTTTGTAGCTCCTAACAGTGAATTTTTCTTGTTGCATTTTTATGACTGTATTTCTTACTTCTCTGTAGATGTTTATTTATTTTTTTCCTGGGATAAGCAGGGATCTTAATGGGTGAGACCATTCCATGGCAATATTAGACAGCAGGAAGGACTCCCATTGTGACACTTTTCTTGCTCAGTTACTGAATTTGTCGGTTATCACAGATGAGTAACAATTCCTGTCTCAGAGGCATTGTAAATTTAATAATGTCTCTAGAATTGTTTTACTTAGTCTTAAAAGTATCCATTTGTAAAGGCACTTTTTTCTCTATGGAAGAGGAAAAAAGCTTATGTAGCTGTAAAAATTGTCAAAGTATCAAAGTATTCCTAACTGCAGAATTTACCCTTCTTCCCTGTCAGGAGTCCACTTGTGGTTTTCATTTTAGAGCAATAGAATTCACTACCATTTTNCTTATACATACGAAGTTATTACGAAGTTATTAGTGATTAGTTATTCAAAGCAGTGCAATTGTCACGTCTTTGCCTTGCTTGTAGTTTTCAGCAATACAGCAGTTTCAGCATCTTGTTAACTTTCCCAAGCCCTATTGCTACATTATTCTGTATACCTCATTGTGCTCTGTATACCTCTTTGTTTTCTATGTTCCTTTTGTGACATTTTTCATGGACACTTCCTAGCACACTTTATCACTCTATGCTTGACTTGTCACGTATTCCCTGTTCAGTATCTCGTTCTCAGGGATCCCGCCTGGGTTCTCACAGCTTAATACTGCAGGGGAATAATATGATCACCCCGCACCAAAAAAAAAAATCCCCTACACCATTTTGATGTTATTTTTCTAAAAGAGTACTGCACAAGACCATTGCAATGTTTCTCAGAAGTTTAACTTCTAGTGAAAAGACTATTTTAAGTAAAACCAATCTTGGTATCACCATCAATCTTTCTCTGAAAGCCTTTTCCTGCAGTTTTGTTTGTTTCCATTTTCTTAGATGTTTGTTATAGTCCACATGTAGTGGCTACAGTTCAGAATAACCTAAATTTTTGCAGATAAGCATGAAGAACTTAGACACAATGTGCCATGAAATTCAGTTCTTCCACAGCTTCCTGTTCATTCTCCTTGTTTGGCAACAAAAAAAAAGCATATTCCCACCCCATCCCACTTTGTTTGGGTCTTTGCTTCCTGTTTGGATGGAAAGATAAAAGTTCCACTATGTCTCTCAGGTGTCTTCTTGAACACTCAGACTGTAAACTGGATCATAAGTTCGGGTTTAGATTCTATACTTACCCCATAAAATATAATGAAAAAGATTTTAAATTTTCTTTCCCAGACATATATTATAAAGACTCCTCCAACAGATAAACTGCAAAGTGGAGGAAGCACAAACCTGCCTTCGGAGCAGAGCATGAGGAAAAAGCAAAAAGTGCTTATCCGACTGGATAGTGAGTCTGACAGCTCCGAGCACAGCGACCTCCTGGTAAGAGTGAGAGAACAAACCATGTACTGAACAGTTCTTGGTGCTCACTGCTGTGTCTGCGAATGAAGATAGAGAGTTTGGGCTTCCACATTCAAGCCAATATTTATGTGTATATTTTTACTTAATTGGTTCTTTCTGGAATTGTAGTTGTATGTACATAACTTGCATTCTTTTTCTTGTACTGTTATGCCCCATAATGACTTTTTTTTTTCATAGTTTAATATCTTTAGGGGGAAAGAAAAAGTATTTTTTAATATAGTGTGACTAAGTAACTTTTTAATTTATTAGAGCATAGTCTCGGAAGAAGAAATGTTTAAAAAATTGTACAAAGATCATCCTCAGGCTTCACAGTTACATTCCACAGCACCAAAAAAGGTATGTTAATCTTTCATAAGATTAAACCAAACAGTTAATCAGATTGTTTACAGGAACTAATGGATGGCTTTATTTTCCTTCTTAGACACCAACTCCATCCAATGTGAAATCTCCAGGCTCTGCACTGAAACTCAAAACCATGAGGAGAATGCGCGAGGCGGGATGGACTGCTGTTTCCAAAATGGACAGGAAAAGAAAAATTAAGGAAGTTGTAAAGTTCTTTGCTTAAAATGCAGAAATACCCAGTGCCCTGGCATTTCTTCCTAGTGCCACCACAGGGTTGTTATTCTCTCCGAGTTAGTAGTTTGTTGCATTTTTCTGTCATACTCAGTGTGTTTATGTTCATTTCCTTTATACACATAAACGTTATAGATCTATAACTACATCCCCCTGCAGAGGATTTCCCACCTTTCCTCCCTTGTGCTGCAAAATGTTGGGACACAAATTAGCCAGTTTTAAATTTTAAAATAAATGTAACTACGTAGAAAGTTGTTTCAAAGCTGTTTCTGGCATTAGAAATTCTGGTTTTAAAGAACTTCTTTTAAGTTTACTCTGTTTTTCTTAATACATAATACTTAGTGAAAGAAGTATAGCTGTTGAATGTATGCACTTTTACCTGAAGTCCTCATGCTTTGTCCTGCATTTTAACTGCTGTTAGACCTGTCTTTTTAGACTCTTTTGTTTTCAGTCTGTTAAAAAGGTTTTGAAACTTCTAAAATTGAATTTTCAATATAATTACTTTTATTTTAAAAGATTTCAGCTTCATAAGGAGTAAAATATGCACGTTATAAGATTGTGAAAACAATGTTAAGATGTCATTAAATTATTTATCTGAAATATAAAGTGTGGGATTAAATGTTGTTGCTTTAAATATTTGAACACAGACAGAAATCACCCGTCAGCCTTCCTAGGGACCAGCAGCTTCTGCCACAGAAGTGTTAGGATAGATTAGAACATCTGTTTCTGTATTAATCCTTGATTAATCTTGGTTTCACACCAATGACAAACCCTACTTCAGAGTCTAGAGAGAACAAGAAAACTACACATACATCTTAAAATAAAATGATTCAATTGAAGTGGGAAGCAAAACACGTGTTGCATTCTTTCTGTGTAGTCTTAGGGACAGGCCAGTAGTTTGGGTTCCTTGTGTTGAGCTGTGGAGCGGTGATGTTAATAAGATTTGTTATTGTATTTAACTAACAGATATTGTGCAAAGATATGGAAGAATATACTGGGCTTTCCCCATGAGCACTTGAAAGCTCAAAATTGAAGTCTGTACTGCCCACATCTAGACTCAAACAGTAAATAATCAGTTAGAACCTTGGATTTTCCAGGGACATGAATCCATGGTACATCGCATCATGAATGTGTCCTGTGAGTCGTTGTGTAAATCACCCGAAAAATTACAAAAATATTGCCAGCAGCACTCTCAAAAGCTTGCAGGAAATGCAAACACCTGGGAAGGGTATAAAATCATATCTGCCTGCTTCTGTGCCTGATTCTATCAGTGGACTGAGGGTCCCCATACTTGCTGCCGTGGCAACAGCCCACAGCTACATCTCTCCGTGTCTCCTTCTCTGGCATCTGCCCCTCATGCCCAGTTCCATCGCTGGAGCACCCGTGGGACAGGGGAGAATCCAGAGAGTGAAAGAGACCAAACTCGTCCATGGGGGAAGGAAAAGCAGTGCATGGAAGCAGAACCAGGAATTCATTCCCTGCTTCCCACAGGCAGGTGGGTGTTCATCGATCCCCGGGTGAGCAGGGCTCCGTCCCAGGCAATGGTGATTTGGGGGCACAAATGCCACCGCTTCCAGCATCCCCCCTTCCTCCTACCCCCTCTTTCCAGGCATTCTTATTCCACGTGGTCTGGGAATCCCCTGGGGTGAGGTCAGGGTCACCTGTCCCAGTTGTGTCTCTCCCCATTCCTGGTGCTCCCCCAGCCCCATCACTGGCGGGGCGGGGCAAGGAACAGGAAAGGCCTTGGCTCTGGACAGGAACAAAAACCTCCTGGAATTTTCCCCCCCGTTTCCAGCCCAAAACCAAGCCTGGCCCCAGAGAAGCCCCTGGGAAGGAAGTTAACTCCCCCCAGCCCAAACCAGTCCCCAGTGCCCATCCCCCAGCACCGGGGGCCAACACTGTCAGTGCTGTGCATGACGCCTAGGCATCGAGATAATGCTTGAGCTCTGTAAGAAGCTGTAGCTACGCAGAAAGTAGTTACTTTGTAACAGGGTATGTGAATAAAGCACTTTTTAGAAATAAGCAAATTTAGCAGAACAAGCTAATTGCAAACTGTAACCACTGGTATTTGAGCAGACAATCTTAGAGAGCCTGTGCAAAAGGCAAGGGTGAAAAGTTCAAGCCCGAGGAAGACTTATGAGCCTTCATCCAAAACGACCACCAGGAGCCTGACAACCACCTTGTGCAGAAACTGCAGCTGTGTTTAAAGGGCTTACATAATCATGTAATTAGAAAATACGTTGCAATATGAAGGTTAGGAAAGTATAATGTGCACATTAAGTAAAAAAAAGTATAAAAGCTGGTAGCGTGCAAAGAATGGATGAATGAGTTTATGGTGGAACTATCCCCCTCACTCCTGGCATCGAATAAACAAATACCTGCTCTGTAGGCTTATACTCTGGGGTACTGTTTTCTTACCTAATTTTCCAGCATCATGCACCCACACCCTGGCAATGAGACAGTAGGACAGTTACCATGGCAACCAATGGCAGCAACAGGGGTTTATTATAGTTGCCATGACACCAACGCTTCAATAGTATTGTGGGACTGCATGGGCTGCAGGGGCAGAGCTGCCTCACCATCGGCTTTACCGCAGGCTTAGGGGAATCTTGGTTCTGGCACCTGGACTGGCTCCTGCCCCTCCTTCCCCACTGTCCTTGGCGTCTGCAGAGCTGTTCCTCTCACATATGCTACCCTCACTGTTCTCTGGACCAAACTGCATCTGGGCAAGAACATTTTTTCCATTCTTAAATATGTTATCCCTTAAGTGTGTTATCTCTGATGATCCAGTTCTGGCCAGCGGCAGGTCCCTCCTGGACCCACCCGGGACTGGCTCTGCTGGACACAAGGGAAACTTCCAGCATCTTCCCACAGAAGCCAACCCTGTAGCCCCCACTGATACCAAAACCTGGCCACACAAACCAAATGCAGTCCCATCGGTTCCATGAGGCTGCACAGTGTCCCAATGACCCACTGGTTCAATGCGGTCCTGCAGGGTCACGGGGCAACAGGAGGCCCCACAGTGTCATGGTCCCCTTGGTTCCATGAGGCCCCATAGTGTCACAGGAGCCCCTCAATTCCATGACCCCGCAATGCCATTAGGACCCATGCACAGAAAGAAGCCCCAAAGTGTTACGGGAGGGGAGTCCGTGGGCACAATGAGGTCCTGCAGGGTCACACAGGGATTTCTTCTCTGACATGGGCAAGGGAAGCTTCTTTTCCATGCTGTGAATGAGGAAGGGGAACATTTATAATTATGGTGGGAGGATTAGCTGTTATTTTAGCTGTTTCTACCATCATGACTTTGGTTGAGTTCAGAAAGCAAAATTAATAGCCCTGCTCTAAGTGCCCCAGAAGTGCAGGATAGAGATGATTGCTGTAGTTAGTCACTGTTTAAGTCACTTAAGTCTTTATTTTGGGGAACTGCACAGGATGGACATTCTCTAGGAAATGTAGTTTAAATAGAAAGAATTTCTTCAGGAAATTTGAAAGACTTTTGCACTTTTATTTTTTTCACAGTTTTTCCACATGTCGTGGTTTAAGGCTGGTTTAAATGCCAAACACATGAAATCCAATCATATACATAAGGGGAATAGGGATTTATTGAGGAAAATGTAAAGAAATTTCAGGGCACATTTTCAGGTCCACACTTAAACAGTTGCAATATAAGGGAAAGTTTATTACTAACAGAATGAAAAGTGAAAAAAGAAATGATATGAAATCAAAGCAAACCTTTAAACACCTTTCTTTCCCAGTGCCTCCTTCTTTACTACAAAGCCTTCACAAGTGAAAACAAAACAAAAATATGGCATTTTGGTCAGAGTTGCCTTTTTTTAGGAGTCTTTTTATGCTTAAAGAAAGAGGNTTATCTTAGCCTGAAAGCAAAGGTTCTCTGCTTCGAATCTCTAACAGCTTCTCACAACTTCTATGTGACCTGGCGCGGGCCTTTCTTTAAAGTCACAGGCTGCACAAGAATTTCCCATCCCCCCAAGTTTTTTTCAAATGGATTAAAGTCCTTTGTATGGCTTTGCAAGAAGCATTTTTAAGCTCCACGCCAAAAGCACGATGCCCTCTTTTCCCACAGTCAGTCTGCTTCCATCCCACATGGTCTCGCCCTTCCCCTCTGTTTCTGACCTTGGGGTCGCCACGTTCAGCTTTGTCCCATGTGACTTTACTTTTCCCTTCTTTCCTCGCTGGCTTGAAAGAAAGGGTGTCCTTGCCAGCTGCGGTGTGTGGTGTTTCTTCTGTCTGGCACGAGCTGTGCTGGATGCAAGGATGCTGCGCTGGCCCCGCCGGCCCCGTGCAGGGTCTTGGCAGCTTCAGATCATCTTGGCCTCACGTTCTCGCTTACACACTGCCTGCAGTGCAGGAACAGCTCTCCCCTGGGAGGAGAGGGCTGGCCCCACGCCGAGGGGCTGAGGGGGGCTTGGCCTGGGCCTGGGCCCTTTGCCTCCAGCCACCCCTCAGCCCTTGAGACAAGAAACAAAAAGACATTTCCTGCACTTGCCTGCCTTTAAAGATGCAACTGCAGAGGCATTACCAGCCCTCTCATGTTACCCTGCTTCTCAGCCTTCTGATTATTTACATTCTGGAGTCAGACAATCAGAGAGTTCTCACAAGTTTTAATGTAAACAATAGCCAGTGTTTTTGTAACTGTTTCTTTTGTTTTTCATTCCTTTCTCATGAGGAGAAAGGTTGATGAACTGTCTGTCCAGCCATTCTGGAAGAAGAGGTGTCACCTCAATCTTCCAATCCATTGTCATGGTCAGAGCTGTATATATTCTTCAGAGAAATTAAAATCTTGCGATTATTCCCCTGATATCTCACTGAGTGTACGTGGTCTTTTATCGTGTCCTCTAGCGACACTCTCATTGGGTTAGCAACTTATCCATCAACCAAGTTTCAACCTACCACACCGCAGTATATATATTACTGAAAAGCAAGCAAGGGCAGCAATGTAGCTCAACTGGCTAAAATAAAGGGAGGTTTTCAAAACAGTTTTGCAGTGGTAACATTAAAGGATGTTTCGAAGCAATGAAAATAAATCCCATTCCCATTATAACAGCTTGGACAAGGTAATATTCCTATGATAAAGTGAAATAGAATTATCAGTTCTGCTTTCCACTATTGACAAGAATTAAATACTTAGGAAGCCATTAAAAGTAGAGCTCAGTGAATATCTGCATGAATTCCCTTTTAGGCTGGCTTGCTGTGTTGGAGCTGTGCCAAGCAGCCTCACTGAGACTGAGAGTCCCATGTACAGATGTGCAGGTGGATCCAATATCTGTGTTGTAGACTCAGGCCACCCTGCAACAGCACCACCTGAACTCAGAGTGACAGGGGAGGGAGCAGAGATGTGTCTGCACAAAGGACACCGGCTCCCTCAACACTTTCCTTCCTGTATGAATCAGCTCAGGCAGGTGACCGGGACAACCAAAAACCACTGCTGAAATGCAAAGAGGAGATTTACTTCATTGGCTCATTAGCTCATTAGCTCATTAGCTGAAGGATCCTGAAACAATACCCGGGCAGCAGAGCCACATGAGCAGGAACACCGGCATGGTCAGCTTTAGTCCAACACCCAGGCCACTGCCTGGACCAATTTATTGAGGGCCCCCATGCACGTGTAGTTGACCACCATGTTGTGATCTCCTCTCTGTGCTTTTTATGATCTCTCCTGTAACAAGAAGCTCAAGCATGTCTGTGAAAAGTGCCTCCAAGTCTCTGATAACACTTATCTCTACACAGAAATTCTATTTCTCAAAACAGAGGATAAACAGAAGTAGGTAAAGTACCTGGCATTTTCCCACACTAAGGTTCTCCAGCCTTAGCGTTCCCAGCTACGAGGTCACTTGAGCAATCTACCATCCTCCTTGCCATTCTTCTGCTTTTAACCCTTTCATCCTGACATTCCACCCCCTTGCTCAAGAGCCCACTGATGCTGGAGCATGAAGTGTAGGACAGGGTAACTTGCAGAGGCACTTAATGGAGCGTGTAGGAAAAAATGAATAAACATATAATGTTCTAACGTAAATGTCCCAGTCCTCCTGTCAGGGAATTAAACCACTCAGCTGTCAAGGCACCACCCATAGGTTGTGTCAGTCTATGGATGAAGTCCTGTCGATGTCAAATGTTCCTTTCAATGCAGCTGGGTCAGGGTCATGTTGAGGCAGCACAGGCTGTCACACCCAGAACAGCGACTGTGGTGTTGAGACAGGAGGTGGCTGTACAGCAACTGCCCTGATGAGGTTCCCAGGTGCAGTGCAATTACTTCCACATTCCAGGCAACAATTACTTTTGATATCCAACTTAAACCTTAGGTGAAGGCACACCCCACGTGCTCTATATTTGCTATGTGGAGAAGAAAAACGGAAAAGTTACCACAGACAAGTGTATGCATAGCAATCCTGTGGAAATGTATCCAGAGTATGTGCATGTCATAAAGGTCTACAAAGCATGACGAACCAGCCTGTGATAAGGAAGGGAAATTGGAGTGTCATCTCCTCCCAGTGATACGAATGCTGTCACTCCAACTCCTTTAGCTGAAATTACTCCAGGCCTGCTAGATTGAGATGGGGTGATGATCCACACAAATTGAAGTCGTTTGGTTTGTGGCCTTTCAGACTGAACTTCAGTTTGGTGGTGGGTTTGTGGTACCAATAACAGAGTTCCAATACTCTCCTCCCTAGATAAGACCCATGCACTTGTTGAAGACACCTGAAATACAAGAGCTCAATAATCTGATATTAACAGAGGATGTCGCATAAGGAGAAAAGTTGGAGTACAGAACCATACCCACTGTCAAGTGTTACTGCATGCATTTTCATATCCAGACTAACAGGCTGTGGTCCCATCACACAATCCACTGTGTTACAATATTACCCCATAGCTAATATTTTGGGGGAGACATTGTCAGGACAAACCTCAGTCCTCACAAAGTTTTGTACTGGAAGTGATGTGATACCATCCTACAGTGTTTGTTTATGAGTATTCTGGTAGTTTAACAAAAAAACTGCTTTAGTAAGGTGTGCGCACCATTGCTGCAAAGTTTTAGTTCTGGTAAACTTCCTCAATTTTTCTGTCAACATCATTCTTTCAGTCAGCCAATTAGCTTGGGGATGGTGGAAAATGTGGAGTAGCCAATATATTCTCTGTTCTGGACATTATTTCCACTAAAGTGTTTTCCTTGGTCGCTCAGTATTTGGTGAGGGGGCCTCTATAGGAGTTGCTCTAATGCTTCCATTGTGCCATGTTGGTTGGCATATTTGATGGGTTGAGCAAAGGGCAATCCTGACACTGTATCCACAGCAGTGAAGACACATCACCACCCCCTCGATGGGTAGTCAAAGCCCACTCACCCCACTTTATGTTCCCCCAGGGCCTATAAATTGCCCTTAAATGCAGCTGTATACAAACAGTACAGTTATGTGCAAATGTCTTATATATGAGTAATGGCAAAGAGGTTTGCTTGTGGGTAATGTTCACAAGCTGTGTGTGCATTCATAGCTTGTGCATGTACCTTAGCGGAGCTCACACCGTCCACTTCCCTATTAGCCTGTGACTCAAATGAGTCATCTTTCTGATGGGCTGAGACACGTCTTACTTTTAAGGGATGGTCTTGTACATGTTTCCAGATTTGTTGCTATATATCTGCCCCACACACAGGGTGTTTCTGTACATGCCAATCTTCCTGGGCCCAGAGAGGGAGGGGTAACCAGATTGTAAGGCTGGTAACTCAGCTGTCAGGGTATATGTAATGTGCCTGCACTTTCATGACGGCAAGGGTTGCTGCAACCAATTCAGCCCATTGACTAGATGCCTGTACACCTTTTGCCAGTGTATGATTCCTGGAACCAGAGCATATGCAACTGTTCTCCATTTTTCCTGTCCAGTGTCAGTATATGTTGCTCTCCCATCAGTAAACCAGGCATCATTACTGTGTTCTTCTCGTAACTTATCGTAAGGAGGTGCTTCCTCCACAGGAGATGCAGGGACACTTCCAGGGAAGAAGACTCACACTGCACAGACGTGATTAAAGGACACAGTTCCCAGAATAGTGACATATGGAGCAGTTATATGCAGTTTTCCTGGTAAAAAATGATGCTGTAAATAATGTCTCCCTTTCCAGTGTGTGGCTGCCCTGGGTGGTTTTTTTCAGTGGGCAGGGTATACACCAACTTAAGGAATAATGTAATTTACTATAGTTCAAAGCATCAAAGAATTACTACAGAAGAAGCTCAGCAATGCCCCTGGTCAATACTACAAAAGAATGCCTGTGGAGATACAGCTAGAAAGCAGAAGTGAGAACACTGCTGGACTCATGTCAGGAGTGAACGCAGTAACGCTGTTAGGCCGCAAATCATGGCAGGAAGTGGGGCCTATCACCAAATAGACAGCATAAGGGAAAGGCATGTTCGGTATGTATCTGTGTCAGTTAGTGCTAGCTTCTAGTTTTGCAATATTATTAAGAAAAATAGATATGGTTATTATAGTGATTACTACTTATATAAGGATATATTTTTAGTAACTGTTGAAAAGGTATAAATATTCAGCTCTGTATCAGTAAAATCGGCTTATTGCATGCAAGCAATCTGCCCCGCCTCTTCCATTGCTGACTGTCACTTGACATATTGTGGTGGTGACTCAGCCTGATGCTAGGCTGGAGCCCCGCACTGCCAACCAAACCCTGGCCAGACAGTGGGGGGATTGTCCTGCCTTAGACAGTGAGTCTGAGGTGGGTTCCACGAGCGGCACAAAGGTATAAGCCGCAGCCCACTGGGTGGCACCCTGAAGATTGTTCTTCCCCTTGGTCTGGAAAGTTCTGTTAAGTTCGGCTCTTCATCGGTTTTGTGTTACAGTCCCTGCCTCCCAAACTCCCTCATTGGATTGCATCCCTGCTGTGCCCTCCCCTCTACCTGTTCCCCATTGTTCCTCTTCTGTTACCGCCCCCCTTGAAAAAGGGGCTGCCCGCCCCTCTCGGGGCCAGTCGAGTTCCTGAATTCTCCGGATTAAAAGCTTCTTGGACTGAGCCCTTTCCGCCTCCTTTGTTCTTGGGGAACGCTTTTGCCATAGGTCAGGCTACCTGGTGCGAGCCGCCCGAAGAGAGGAAAAAGCGCATCTCCCACCCGGCTCTGAGATTCTCCGTTGTGTTTCCTCTGCTGCCTGCTGAGCGGCGAGGACGCTTTGGAGACGCTGCTGCGCTGCCTCTGGCTTGCGAGCTCAGCCAGGGAAAAACCCGGAAAGTGTTCAACATATGCCTATAGTGATTAAGAAATATACATCACCAGTATCCTAATACTTTACCATCACCCAGATCCTCACATTAGCTGGGGAGCCCCTGTCATAGCCAAGGACTGGAAAGCCCTTCTCGACAACTGGGAATTTCTATGCAATGCGTCCACATGCAGGCAAAGAGGCTTCCAACTTCACTGTGAGAGTGTCCAGCTTGGAAAGTGTGGAATAAATAGGATGACATAATAATGAAGCACTTTTTGAAGACTGTCTCTTGTTATCAGTTTCTTACAATTGTCCAAACTTCAATATATGCAAGGATTCATCCCGGAAATAAACTGCCAGGACAGATGGGTCTGGATTGATATGATGTCTCATGGGCCTTGTGTCATGTGAACCTTAAACAGTGGGTCTATCGTGCTTTCCTTCCTCTGAAAGAAACTGTCATCATGGTTGTCTAGCACATGACCAAAATGCGGATTGCCTGTCCAAAATTCAATAAATGCAAGGATTGGTGCCAGATAAAAGCTGCCAGGACAGATGGGTCTGGCTGGATGGGACCTCATCGAGCCTGCCCCTCATGTGCTCCTGAAATACTGGGGATCCGTACAGGCCTTGAGAGTCCTCAGAGGACCAGGCAAGGCAAGGCAAGTGGTGGCTATTAAAAAGCAAGGCAAAAGAGAGATAGGCAAGGCAATGAGAGTCCTAGAAGGAGAAGAAAAGGCAAGGCTGGATCTGGAAAAATGGGTAGGGAAGCCAATTTTGCGGGGGGATGAGTGAGCCAGTCAATGCAAGGCAGTGGATTGTTTGGAAGGGAAACAAGACTTATGTCATAACATTGCTTTCAGACTCAGACTTCCAGATAGACATGTCTGGCTGGCCTTGACCTTGGGTGGCTCATCTCTAATCTTCTAATCTTCTCCTTGAACCCTGAGGCTATATGAAGGCAATGTGAGGAGCAGGAAACAAAGCAAGAACTGGAAAAAAGCAGTATTGGAGTCATGGTGAGGGATGGGTGAGCTAGTCAAAGCAAGGCGATTGAGGGAAGGAAGGGAATGGAAAGGACATAGAGGGGTCTAAAAGGCAAAGCAAACGGTGGTCAGAAATGACATGGAAATTCTAGGTTGGGTAGGAGTGGCAAGGCAAGGCAAGAGAGGGATAGAGAAAATGATGAGAGTCTTTAGAGGAGTCATAAAGGTAATGCCAGGCAAGACCTGTAAAAGAAGGTTAAGGAAGTCTTTGTGGGCGATGGGTGAGCAAGACAGTGCCAGGCAATACAGTGGCAGGAATTGCAAGGGAATGGCATGGAAGCCTGGGGAAGGCAAGAGAAGGTAGGGGTATGGAAGGAAAGGCAAGAGGTTGTCAGGAATGAGAAGGAAATGCAAGGCTGAGCAGGAAAGGCAAGGGAGGCGTAGGCTAGGCAAGGCAAGGGGGGGGCAGGCAAA
>WEIT01024604.1:0-26621 GCA_013389985.1 Dryoscopus gambensis | reverse complement strand
GGTTAGTACATGATACAAACTTTCATTTGGAGAAAGGAGCATATAATTCATTTTCTCCCTGTAATTATCTGACATTTTGTAAATCAACAAACTTCAAATGTCAACATCCATTTAGATCAGCGAGCAAGGAGCGATGCCATGAAAATGAAAAGGGATCTCAGGAGGCACTACAGTAAAACACACGGCAGGAAAAAAATCAAACCATAAAAATTTCAAATTTTTTTGATTTTCCAACTTTATTTTTTTCAGCCTTTGCTTAGGAAATATAATCAAAGCTAACTCTGAAAGCATAAAATAAGTCTGGTAGGACGGATATTCTGATTCTAATCATTAGCAGTACTTTCATCCTTCCGCTTTCCACTCACAAGTGATTCCACTGACACTTTAAAACACTTTTTCTCATGAATGGAAGTTGGTCTTCATGACAAAGTAGATAAATGCTGACTTTTAGAATTAAATACTCTGAAGGCTTTGAGCTTTAGTGAAAATTAGAAGCAGGAAAGAAAGTCCAACATATTAAAAGAGCCTTTCATCAAAACTGAAATATTTTCAGAAGAAACTTTGGCATCCCACTCGGTACCTTTCAAGTTGGCTGCAAAACAAGACATCCAACTTATTAGCTGGGTAGAAATGCCTTTCAAAGATGGTGAAACCACGGCTTGTAAACATCAGTCAGCTTGGAAATGGCTGCATTTTCACAATGTACGTTGCCTTTGTACTCACTACGTCTAAGATTTTAGAAGTATGCTTAAGTTGTTTAAAGACATTAAAGAACATTCTTTCTTTAATTCCACCTTTTCAGCCAGCTGTGATGAATTGATGACATACCTTAACTGAGTATTTATAGAGGAATCAGTCAAAAGTATGCTATTTAATTTTGGACCAAATGTATACAAATTAAGACTATTATATGAAAATCTATTTTCTTCTGTTGTTCATGTCTATGTCAGTAGCCATGGTTAAATATCAGAGTCACAGTTTCAAGGCAAACAGAACATAAACACCCAAAAAGAAATTAAAATGAGAGCTAATATAAAATTAGGGTTCAAGTATCATTTCAGATACCGAAAAGATATTACTGAATGAATTTATGAAATCACATCCAAAGAGTATATTGCAGTATTCTATTAAAACACTGAAGACTTGGAAAAAGAATCAAAATAAGCCAATAAATACTTCAGAAAAGATTATTAAAAATTACATTTTTCTTAAAATTTAGCTTTTATAGATCATTTGTTATTTCTTAAAATATACAGCTGCCATCTTATTTCTTAAAGGGGAATATGCAATTCTATGGGACTGTGTTCAATGAGAATATCAATACTAGTCAATGCCATTCCATTTTTACATGCAATCTTTTAAATATGTTCAAAAATATTTTTATAGTATTTGAATTATTGTATCTGCATTTTAAACTACATTAAAATTTTGTTTCCTCATGCAGTATTTGAATAAAATTCTTACAATTCATAGGTGTAATGTCACCTCTGAATAAATTTTAATTCAGTACCTATGAAAACTATTTATGCAGTTTATAGATGAGAGACTCAAACACTATTGAAGGCACCATGATTCAAGGCAAATGGGGTCTTTCTGTAATTGGGATTCAGTTGGAAAGATACTTAAACATTAATGGGAGCTCAAAGCATATCCTCTTCTTTTCTATTTTGTTCTTCTGGAGCACTGACTAAGAAAGAAAAAAAAAAAAAGAAGGCAGAAAAAAAGCGTTTACTCAGGTCAACCAAACAGGCTGGATGGAAATTTTCATTTACAACCAAATTAACTTTTTACAATATTTCAGCAGAGTCAGTAGTAGAGGCAATGAGGAGTCTTATCTTGCACACCCTTATTCAGCTGGAAGTCCAATTAGCATGAATATTTACAGTGTCAGGGTCTTTGAAAGAGAGGAAATAATTTTTGCATACATCCTCTGAAAACAATATTGAATTTAATGTGCATTTTGTGATCACAGGATGCAACAGCAGTTTGTAAAAAAAGACCACCTTGTTCACTTTCAAAATATAGGCAGAGTTGTGGAGTTGTCTACAGCAGTTTTTCCTGTTAATTTGACAGGTGATTTGCTGTCCACAGCTCTTTAAAGATATTCCAGACTGTTTTTTGACCAGGGAATTGATGTCAAGATCAATTTGATAAGCAAAGTTTCTCTTTCTTCCACTGCTAAGTAATAGCTAATGAATAGATGGGAGGGACCACATGCAGAAAACACAGGCCAGTGTGCCAAAAAGTTAAGAGAAAAGAAGCCTCAAAGATCAATAGATGCAGTGTCAATGGCCCGTAAATTAAAATAGGAAGTGAGATGCAGAGTAATACACTTAAAATCAAAGAACTCTTTCCTTCTAAACCTCCAGGGCAGAGAAATTAAATAAAAAGCAAGAAAAATGCCAGTTGTTCAAATAAATTACAGATCACCACAAAGGAATTGAGTAAGCCCAGCCACAGCACACTGCGTCTGTCTGCAGACACCAAGGAAGGAGAACAAACTGCTTTCCAGCAGCCAACAGACTCTGGGGCAATTTCTGTAAAAGGTGCCAACAGGAGACTGAAATATGAGCTTGCTTTACCCTTATGAAATGAGAAACCATCGTAATTCACACTCTTTATCCCTATTCATTTCAGAAAGTAATGTAAAAAAGCCAAATCCACACCTTTATTGGCTTACAATCTTAAGTGCTGTAGGAGAACGTAAATCCCAGCAAAGCCTAGTAACTCCACTGGCCTCCTAGAAAACATAAAGAGCAGTCATTCATTTGTCAGATAAACAGCTAGATCTGAAATACTCAAAGCAATCAACTTTTCTCTCAGATTTTAGACCAATGTCTGACCAAGAAACAACTAGCTTAGGAAGTTCACTCCAGTACTTCTGTAATTAAAACAAACTTCTAAGTCGCCAGCTATGTGCTATTAGGTCAGCTCTGGCAAGCTGGGGACCAGCTGGCAAAGGAATTGCAAACTTCAAAGAAAGCTCTCAAATATCCAATCGCAGAATAAAAAAAATACCCACTCTTAGTACCTTATCTTGGAAGCTCACACTGGTTAGACAGTGACCTTTACAGGATTACCTTAAGATGGAAGGAAATCAGCCCCTCTCTGAAGTGTTCTCGAATTTGTAATAGAAGATGGCTGTGTGACTGACGTTTGTGGGGAAAAAGAAAGGAAAGAAAAAGGCTTAAATGTCTCCCAACATAAGCTGAAGCTCTGATTTACTTTCAAAGGAACGACGATAACCGACTGCAAATTTACAGTACACAACACAACACTCTCAATCCATCAGCTAGGGCAGGGCAGAATGCAGTTTCCAGCTTCTTAATCTTTTTTTTTTCCCCCTCATGAATTTGCTCATTTTAGCAATATGAACAGGCTGATTCTTTCAAATATTTCCTTTGTTTCTCCTGTCCTCCAAACATCCTGTTCAGTCTGGCAACACAGAGAAGTTTTGACAGAGATTCAAAAGACATATTTAAAAGCAGTAACTGTTGTTATCCTCTATTTATCAAGCACAGGTGAAGAGTAGAGAGTAGATCTGTAAGACAGTTTTTCTGTCTTTTCATGGAACTAAAACATTTTTACACTGAAAACATCTAGCTATCAGCCATTTATGTATTACTATACTTCCTGAGTCAACAGGTGTGGAAAATTTTCAGCTATTCTACAGAATTTAGAAAAAACCCCTTTCTATTTAAGGATATTAAACATACACTATCTTCCTCCTAATGTCAGCTTCTGTTCCTGGGATTCAAAAGCCCAGTTTCTCCTCTTATTGCTGATATATTGCTTTTTGCTATTTCATCACCTGGAATATCAAATTCAAGTCCATACAGCTATCTATGATGCTCTAAAATCAAAATAACTTATGGAGGGGGAAAAAAGCATGAATAATGTGTCACCAGTTAGTTGTTTTTTTCTAAAGTCTTTTAACTGAAGCAAGTAGCCCAGCCAGTTGTTTTCAATTCCCCTGGATACTGAGTATAGAACAATAACAACAAAACAAAACAAAACAAAACAAATCCCAACCCCCTCCCCCCCAAAAAATCACCAAAAAACCCCACAAAAAACAAAACACAAAAAAACCCCCCCCCCCAAAAAAAAAAAACACCAAAAAACCAAATTAAAAAACCCCCCCAACAGCATTAAAACATGAATCAGTTCCATCCTGAGAAATAAAATTAGTCTTGGGTTCAGATAATATGTTATTTAAAAGCAGTGTCGCAGTTTCTACCACTAATGCAGTGTAATCATTAATCACAGGGTTTATTATGTAATAGAAGATGATCCTTTTCAGTTTTCAAACATTTAGATATACAGAATACATAAGCTGTATTTATATTACCATTCTGGCTCAGAGTACTGAAGTTAGCTTTGAAAAGAATCCTTGAGCTACATATAGTAAAGATGTTGATGCTTTAATACAAAATTCTTGATCTCTTCCTAGCCCTCTCAATTATTTGTTAATGTAGAAAACAGCTATGGAAGACTACAGAAAACACACCAGCATGTGGCAGAACGTGGACTGAAATCAAACCTCACACAAACAATCCTGAACTAGGAATGTTCTGAATGTCTGAAGCCATGATGGCACTCAAGAATACTGTACATTTCCATTTGCCTTCTAGGAATTGTTTCACTCACATATTTAGCATAAAAATCCCTATGTGGTAGTTTGCATTTTCAGCAATCTTAAATTTAGGTAGCATTTCAGAATATACAGCAGATGCCTGTAAAATATTCTCGTATTGTTCCTACTAGCATCAAGGGTGACATTTATTTACTGCATTTCAACACTGTTCAAAATAACTAGATGTATCGGGCCTATTTATTTTTGACCGATGAGATATAAACAAAGCTCCTGGGATGTTGTAGCACTTCAGGGCCAATTTGCAGCAAGGATCAGAGAATTTTGCACCTCATCTATGACAGTGAGAGCTTGAAGACATGGAGACAGCACAGGCACACACAGGGAAGCTGTGCAAAAACATCATGCCCTCTTCAATCATTATTGCTGGAACAGTGAAAATTTAATATCCCCTTCTGCTAAGAAAGCTCTTCCTTTGAGACTGCAATCACAGCTCCTTGCAGATGAAAAATCACCAGGCAGTAAGAAGGACTCTGGAAGGCCAGAATGAGTGGCCAACACCCAGCTCTGTGCACAGGGC
The DNA here is from genome assembly GCA_013389985.1 of Dryoscopus gambensis. Classification (NCBI taxonomy): domain Eukaryota; kingdom Metazoa; phylum Chordata; class Aves; order Passeriformes; family Malaconotidae; genus Dryoscopus; species Dryoscopus gambensis. Next base: position 21,450 of record WEIT01024604.1, on the reverse strand, counting down.
TGGCCCCGCTGTGGGGCAGTGTGGCAAGAGCAGGATTTGGGATGGGGCTGTGAGCAGTGGGGCCAGCCCCCCTCGCTGGGCAGCTGCCTTCCGCCCATGCCTGAGGGGCTGCAGCCATCTCTGTGCCTGGCCATGCATCTCCTGACCCCAACGCCAAGTCCCAGGTCTGCTCCAACCTGCCCCACTGCTGTGAGTTGCCCAGGGTGGCGGGCTCGGGCTCCTGCCACTGGGCCAGCTGGCTCCCAGCACACGGAGCTTGGCACAGCACGGTACGGGGCAGCTGCCTCACTACACCCAACAGGGACCCACTGACACAGCAGCTCTCCTGTGTTAGCTACCTTGCAAAAACACACCGTCTGAGAGGGACAGACATACTTCTAAGTGAATTAAACAAACCTCGCATAATAAAGGCCAAGCTGTTTCTACTGGAGGTACAAATCTCATCCCGTGAAATCTCAAGCTAAAATCTCCCGAGATTAACAGTCTTGAAGTTTGTAAACTGATGAAGATTTACAGTTTGGAAGTGTTTCCAAGTAACCAGTAAGGTGGAAGGCCATTCGAGCAGAGTGTCAGTGTCAGATATAGCTGCGCGTGGCAGGCACAGAGTGGCTGTGGCTAGCATCTGGATTCCCAGCACAGGTGAAACTCAGCAGGATTTGCCTTCAGAGGGGTACCAGGCACTATGGCCTCCATCCCTCCAGACCTCTGGTCTCACAGCTGGGTGTGTTGAGAAGCACTGAGATGGAAAATAGTATGTATTGGTTTGACCTTTTTCGTTGAGGGTCTCGCTGAGAGAAAGATCCCGGAGTAACGACGACGAACAAAGATGATTTTATGATCGTTCTCCATTTATTACTATGAAAGGCTCATGTATATAGTTTCAAGCAAAGTCCTCACGAGTTTGAAGCATTGTTATAATTGGTTATTTTTCTCTGCTTATACATACAAAATTATTAGTGATTGGTTATTAAGAACAATGCGAGTGTCATGTTTTCTGACATCTCTGTCTTGCCTTGCAGTTTCAGTAATTTGAAGTTGTTAACATGTATTTTATTTTCCCAGGCCTTATGCCAATGCCACTAGTGTGTACCCCTTTGTATTATTGTATGCTTTTTATTCTCCGTACCTCTTTGCTTTCCGTGTACCTACTTAGATACATCTTTCCTGGACACAAGGACAATTCTATCAGTCTCTAGGCCTGAGTTGTCACATATTTTCCACTAAGAATCTCAGAAATCAGGCTTGGGTTCTCACGGCTCAACTCCTGTAATATGACCATAGCATTATTTTGCCCTAAAAGATCCTCTACAGACCTTCATCTTGTAGGCAGGGCTAGTCAAGCAGTACTATAATATTATAACAAGTACTATAACAAGATAGCTAAATAGAAATAAGAAATTATTCCCTTTGCTAAATTAAGGGTGCGAAGGAGATAAAAATACAAAGAAGCTGCTTCTGGTGAAAAAGGCAGCAAGACTGAATTGTTTGTCAAAGAAACATCTAAAACAAAGTCTCTCTCCCCACTGCCTGGAAGATGTGGCTCAGGTAGAAACCAGAGTTCCATTCCTAACTTCGTTTACTACTAGACTTCTTTTCCTCTTGTATTACATTTTCTCTTTGAAAAAATGTTTTCAATTCACCTAGAGCAATCGTCAGGAGAACTCTTTCATTCCTTATCTTTTACTCTTCCTACCTTTATCCTGTAAACTGTTGATACTTGAATGTACTGTGATTTGTTCCTTGCTTCTCATTTTCATTACCATTTTCCATCTAGCACTTAATGTGTTTCAACTACCATTTCTTTGAGTAATACGAAGGGCAAAAGCCATCTTTTATTTTTGTTTGCTAGTGTCATTATACAAACCAGCTTATTACCTTCTGTTCAATTACAGGCACTGTTTCAACGCCCACTACACTTTTTAGTGCATTTCTAAAGCCTTGCTTTCCACACTTACGCCCTTCTTAAAGACTTCAAACAAAGACGCCGTCAGTATACTGACTTTCTTTTTTAAAAAAGCTTATTTCTTGGTTCTATTTCTCCAGATATTTTACAGTGTTCAGTGCTTACCCATTTCAGTGCCTCTGAGAATTTCAAATTTACATCCAGAAAAGGGTAACAGATGTAGGCATGTCTCAAATATAATTTAATTGCATCTTCCTCAGGTAACAGTCACAATGGAAATGTAGGAATCATATGATTTTGTACAGCCTGTTTGCTCAGAGAAGCTTCTTCAGTCCACACACAGCCCATGTAGAGCTGACACCGCAACCATCACCCAGGCTAGCCAGACACACGGGCTGGCTCCAGATGCTGCTTGCACAGTAACCCAAATAATGTGCAAACATACTCTTTATTTCTTTATGGCAGAGCTTCAGAAAAACTACCAAAATAAAGCTGTTAGCTAAGGACTGCATTTCCAAATAGTATGCCAGGAGAATAAGCTGACATCTCTAATTTGAAATGCCAGGTCAATTAAGCATTTCTTAAAGGCATCAATAAATCCATAAAGTTTGGAGATATTTTTGGGTATATTTTCAGTTCAGTAGCTGTAGTCTAATTTTGACTGAATTATCAACTAGGTGGTTAAAAACTGGAGAGCTAAAAATGAAAATGAATGAAAGATGAGCAAAGTAAATGCACAACACTAAAACCCAACTATGCTAGTTTAAATTATTATTTCAGATATTAAATCAACCAATACACAAAACACACTTGGTTATTATGATTTAATGCCTTATCAACTGAAATCCAACCCTGCAACTATATGTGATTGGTAAACACTATGAAGGCAAAATGTTATGCAAAAACGTAGAAACAAACAAACCATGAATCTGAGATGTACTGGAAAGATAGTGCAAAGAAAGCCTGGTGCCAACAGTTATTCATCTACTAATCAATAGAAAGTAAAGTAAAAAATAACATACAATGCTAGAAAACACTATGAAGAGTAAAAAACGAGATGTTCACACATTGAGTAAAGATAGAAAGACTAGCCAAAATCTATAAACCTAGCCCAGTACACTGATTAAACACTAATTTTGTCAGCACTTGCTCCCTATAGGGATCTAAAATAAGGAAGTAACTCTCAGAACATGCACAGAATGATTTAATCATAAAATGAGTTTCAGAGAAGAAGTATACTTTTTACCTTTTCTATTTACATTTTAAAGAGTTTAGGTTTATATATTTCATTCAATAGACGAGAAACTCAAAAAATCCATTACAATCTAATGTGAAATTTCATGAAAGCATCTTGGTTCAGTCTAAAAACACTTCAAAGAGAGATTTAGTTAAATCCGATAAGTAGGATTACATGCAGATGTCAATCAATAGGTGCTCCATATCTATCTGTATTTATAAAAAAATTGAAATGTCATGCTTAATAGTTACTTTCTAAATGTCCTTCTTATCTAACATAGCTTGAAAAAAATTGTACAGACACACGTTACAGTATGCCTGTGCTCTGCAGATTCACACTGACATTAAGATATCACCTTTGGTTTAACAGTGCATTCATGTTTGTTAATGAAACCTATCTTTTGCCTTGGAATTCTGGGTATCCTGTATAAAAACAAATGCAAAAAGGTTAAAAAAAAATTCCGAGGCAGACCTGGGAGTAAAAAAAAGAAAGAGGAAAAGAAAAAAACTATAGAACTAACATAAATTTATTTTTTAAAATTTACATGAATTGAAAAATTAAAGATATCCAGAGACCTTTTCCTTTCAGAGATGTCTTCTAGAATAGACTTTTCTTCAAGATAAATAAGAAAATATCCAAATGAAAGGCTAAAGACTCTTCAAGGTTTACAGTTAAACATATTTTTAGGAGTTGGTGTATGATATGGATATCTGGTATTTAAAGTCAATGCAGAGTAATTGAGTTTTTTCTTGTAAAAATATTGGCATACTCACAAAGAAAAAAACCCCTTATGCAATCCAACAAGCTTAGGTTTTTCAGGAGCCTACAGTGGTAAATAAGCAAGCAAGCACACAGAAACTGCTCACTTCTTCCTCCTTTGTGCAAACCAATTAAACTGAGTGATCAGTAAATCCTTTCAATGCAAGTATTTCTCTTAACCAGTCAAAGGGTCACACTAGTAGGCTTCTGGCCAGTGTTTCGTGCTGCTGACACAGCCAACTTTCCATGGCTATATGTTTGTCATTGACAAATGCCAGAGGCATCTTGCTCCTGGGATTTGACTGTTAAAAGTACCATTGTGTAGCAGGAACTCATCCTCAAGGTGTAATGGGAAACCCAGAAAAGTGGCTGATTTGCAGCTTTGCCCTTCTGTTTTTCTTCAGGATATAATTCAGTTAAATACACTCTCTGACAAAATTCAGCAAGGATGTATTGTGGGCTATGTATGCTCTTTCATGGCTATCAATGTGCAGCATGAATGCAAGGTTAAAAAATAAAATCCTAAACCACAATAACAATGGAAAACGAGGATCGTGTGTGTTACTTATAAAATCAGGATGCTATGGGATATTTAGCAGTCCCAGTGAAAAGAAGGGAAGGGAGTACAAAAGGCTTTAATTTTCCTTTGTAGTGGCCAGGTATAATCATGTTTCAGGTATGTCTCTGCTCAGTATCTGAGGAAAGCAGCACTAGAGAACAGAAACCAAAGAGGAAAGGAGCTGAGAATGCACAGATCCATTGGTGCCTCAGAGATGCTCACAATACACAGGCTCCCTTGAGTACCACAGCCACAGGCGAATTCCTTTATGCCCACGGAATATCTCTCTCCAACAGACTGGCTGAACAAACAGATGCTTTCATAACAGAGCAAACAAACAAGGTCAAAAAAGACTGTAGATTCAGCCAAACAAGCAGCATTTCTTGGAGCCCCCTTGTACCTTACCTATCTGCCCTTCCCAGAAAGCTCATTGCCTGATGAGCCCCTGCTCTCTCAATCCAGTATTGAGAGACAGTTAAACAAGCATTCCCTTAAAATTTGTTCAAGGTAAGGAAATACAGAGAGCTAATTAAAGTCTATAAAACACTGATTGAAAGACTGTCACTGCCCAGATAACAGCAGACATCAAAACATACTAGCCCTGCATCATCTACACATGTACCTTTTAGGGAATAAGTTTATAACAGTGATTTACTCTGGGAGAATTATCAAAAGCTTCTACCAACGCTGGTCTCACTTCAGCAGAGCCTCATAACCTACAATAGAGCCCAAAGCGTCTTTTGATATGCCTTACTTTCAACTGAGGTTACTGAAGAGAGGCTCAGGAGCCTTTAGGATTCTGTTGCTTGGCAGAAGTATAACTGCTGTGTATTACTATGAAAATTTGAACTTCCTAGTCTTTGCCTGAGTTGTAATCACTGTATTTTTAATATAATTGAGTTTTTTTCTATTCAAAGTTTTACATCCCTATGTCCCAAAATTTCAAGGGTATAAAATTTTGCAAGCCCCAATTTGTCATTCCTTCTCATTGGCAGGCATCACATTTGCTAACTTCTAGCCAACTGTGACTTCCTCTGTTAGCCAGGACCACTGCTAAATGACTGAAAGTGGCTCAATAAACACTTCTGCCAGGTCTCCCAGATACTTGGGTGGACCCCATCTGGCTCCACAAACTTGTGGGTGTTCAGGGGTGTAGCCAGCCACTGCCCAATTCCGCTCGTATTACAGGGGGCTGCATTTTGTGTCCCATTGCCATCTCACAGCTCAGGGCGCTGAGTACCCTGAGAACAAGTGGTCTTACCTTCAAAGACTGAGGCAAAGGCCTTAAGTACCTCAGCCTTTTCCTCATCCTTTGTTATGGAAATTCTCCCTCAGTCTCCTTTTGTTACTGATGTATTTATAGAAGCATTTTCATTGTCTCTTATGCAGAAGCCGGATTAAGTCCTACTTGGGTTTTGGCCCTTTTAATTTTCTTCCTGCATAACCTAAGACAGCACCAGAGGTATTTAATTAACATCTATTTTATTCTATTATAGCTTACTTGAAGCTGAAAATTATGCATGAAGAATTTTTTTCGAATCCTCTTAGTTTAAGCTAATCAAGTGTTTAATGCTTGATAGCTGAAAAAAAATTAAATTGCAAATGTGTTCTTAAATAGAAAAAAACTAATTCATTTATAATGAAAATCACTGCAAGAAAATAAAAACAAAAACCCCACAGATACAGTACACATATTTTTAACCTCAGTTTTACATTTCAGGATCCAGATTCACAGTGGCTTCTGATGCTGCTGTAAATTAATTACTATTTTTTCAAAGATGGAATGAAAGGCAAGATCTATTGTCTTTTATTAATATATATATAAGCCTAAAGTAAATAAGATCATCCAGCTTCATTAAATGCTAGGCTGGTTAAAGAATACATACAGGACAATGTAAGTTGCAAAACTAGAACGGAATACCTGTTGTCTGCCAGACAAGAAAACAGGGTCTACACAGGGCTTCCCAGGCATTTTTCAGCTATGCATTTCATCAGAGGATGTTAATTTGTCAAATTAAATTAGCTGTAGAAGCATACTAGTTTCAATTATTTGTTTGTAGGGAAAGGTTTCTTCAGCCAAGGATGACGTTTCTGGTGTGAGATCCAGCCACAGCCCTGGAGGCCCAGGTTCTCACAGCACCCCTGAATCAGAGCCTGTGCTTGGGTGTGGGTCCCAGCCAACTGCCTCTGTGTTGTGCTAGGGCACTTCACAATCAACACCTGGTTGTTATAAATAAAAGTTGGAATTTTCATGATTGTTAGTATGAGTTAAAGGTTATTTGGTGGTAAAAGTTAATTGTAATTTGTTTAATGAGTTGTATAAATTTATAGTTGTGTTACTGTTAATTATGTTGACATCACTTATGTAATGAGCGCAACGGGCTGTACGGGAACAATCTCGAAAGCCGGTGACAATCAAAGGCATTACATCATAGAGAATGACTCCATCTGGAAAGACTGGGATTGGATGAGGATCTGGCCAATCACACGACGCCATCAGAAAATGATTGGCCAGAAATGACTCTCGCTAAGGACCAATCATACCCCGGAATTCGAGCCAATCAAGTGAAGGATCCAAAATGAACCAATAGGAGAAGAGGAAAAGGTGATAAGAACTGTACCCGAGCCTAGCTCGGGGTCTTCCGAAGGACTGGCAGCCTGAGGAACACCATGAGCGTGTTTGGTATCTTAATTCAGTATTGCTGTGAGGGGCCTGGGACTAGCCCAGACCCCCGTGTTTTGATTCCTGATTTTTTAATAAAAACCGGCTAACTCTTAAACATCAAAGAAAGAGTCTGGGCCCATTTTTAACATGGTTTTAATGCACCAGTTCATGATCCTTTCCACAGCCCAGTCAAGTATAAAGGAAGATTCAGATTCAGGCCCTCCTTTGACTCCTCTCACACTTAATATTACCTGCAAAATCTACCCTTCTTTGAATTACCAAGAGAAATAGGAAACAAGAAAACATTCTGGCACATTTTAAACAAAACTAACTTTGGAGAAGCACACATTGGAAACAGTGCATCCCAATTGGATAAAACAGTGTTTCATGATAGGTTTGCATGCAGATGGAAACTGCTTTGTGGAATTCGTACTGTAAAAGAGGACAGTTTTCTCATGTTTGCTCTTGAATGTTTGGAGTTTATGTCACAAGTCTGTTGTTCAGACCTCAAGTATATGGAAGAGACAATTTTGTGTTTGCCAACAATGATAAGTAATTCTTTACAGCATCATAGCAAATACCCAGGAGTGTCTTATGCTGGTGAAAATACTCCTAATGATACTGCATTCAAACAATTCTCTGAATGAAATACTGATAAAAGAAAGATTTTCTCTTCTACCCTGAGACCGATGTCTGCATCACGACTTTACCAGCACTACTGAATCACTTGTACTTTTATCCACTTTTTAACCTACACAGCTATCCCTGGAACTTCCTAAAAGCAGAGCAAGCCTCAGTGCATGTCTATTGGCCCATTATTCTGTGGGTTAGTTATGGGCTAAAAAAACCCACAAAATGAGAACAGAATTAAAAAAGATAATTCAGAAGAAAATATGGGGCCAAGAAAAGGCAGTATGAGGATTTGTAAAGGAAAATTACAACAGAGATACTTATTCTAAAATACTTTTTAACCATTGCCAATCAGCCTCCCTAGAAATCTGGATTATGCAACAAGTCTAATATGTTTCCCTGGTGTTCATGAAACAAACATCTTTCTGTTTTCCTCTAAGAAAGAAATAAATGCCTCAATTTTTCATTTGAATGTAAATGTATGGACTGTTAATACTGATACAGATCTCATACTTTCGCTCTGTGACACAATTTCTGGTGCCTCCAACTTAATGTTTTACTTTAAACTTCAGAAAAAAGTAACAGCAATAATACCAAATGACCAAGCAACAGAAACACTACTGACTTGTTTATTATGCAGACAGAAATTTTGTCCTTTGTTACTTTCCCTGACTTATAAACCAGCAACTGACCCATCTTGGCATGAAGCTTATGAAAAAAAAATATCATTTAATTCATAGTATGCAGGTAGTGAATGAGTTTTTCAGATTAGGTGCCAAATTTCAGAGGAGATATCAAACTCAAATGAATTTTGGCAAGAACTGATTTATGCATCCAAATCCCAGTGTCACTATGCATTCTTTACATATCTCTTTTTCCCTTCAAATGAGTACAGTGTGTTTCTTCATTTTATGCCTAAAGCTATCTTTAAGCTCCCTTTATAGGACAGAATTTGATTTCTCTGTGTTTTGCATTTATTGGTTTCTGCATTAAAAATATTCCTACCACGTATTATGTAAGTGGAGATACAACCTAATTAAGCCTGCCAGTTAGATGATCCCATTTTCAGCTGATAACTCAGCACTTACTCCAGCCCTCCAACACACAGAAATCCATACCTCTGGAAACTAGACTAGAGTCTGATTAGTGAATAAGAAATCTGTATCAATAGACTCTCTCCCCCTTTGGCATTAGCAGCAAACTAATACATGGAGAGTCTGGTAGCTGGGGGGGAGCAGCTGTTTAATTTAAGAATTCAAGTCTCCAACATCCTGAGTGACACTGTCAGGCAAGAGGTTTTCAGTAGTCCAGTCTGTCACAGCTTCTTTTAGTCTGTTAAAGGAATTTAGGAACTGTCTGCAATAGCATACTTCATAAGCACACCGAGGTCGCAAAGTCAAGCACTTGAGACTGGGAAATGCCAGACTTATCTGGTTGCCTGTGTAAATTTAATTCTCTCCTTGCTGCACATGTGTCTGCACATTATGGTATAATTTTAATTACCCCACTGGATACTGTTTGTTCCACAGGACATCACTCAGCCCACCAGCTGAATGCAGAAAGGACCTGAATTAACATTGTACCAACAGCCATAAAAATGCCATTTTCAACTTGCAGGTGCTTGACTTTGCAACAAAAGTTACATTCTTTTGACAGAAATCCGAATAAAATTTGAATTACATAAACACACACAGATTTGAAGGAATAATGCAGCAAGAAGGGGATGAATTGTTTATATATGACCAGCATCAATGCAATTAATAAAAATAGCAGGAGGTGTTAATATCTACACGGTTGAACATACTTTGCAAACACAAAGTCATCATCACATTTTAGATATTTCAAAACATTTCACAAATCTACAACATTATTACTTGTGACCTTAACCCTTCCAAGATAATCTGCAGAAACTGCAGCATAAGAAAGATAATGAAGACCAAACCAGAAAACTGCTACGCACTAAAATGTGCTGATTATTCTTCAAGTTTAGCATAATCTAAATAGGGAAAATACTGTCCTTGTGCAAAAATTGAGTGCATGTCTTTCTAAGATGCACTGGGGTTTTACTGGTATTAGTTTTACAAAAATGTCTGTACATAAACGATGTAACTGAAAAAGAACCAGAAACTGACCCCAGAGATGCACTAATGTCAAAAGCTCCAGCCCTATGGCATAGTCAGTCATCTGGAAAATTGAGACTATATTAAGTTCACATTTTCATGCTTTTATTAGCAAAAATCACTTATGGCTAAAACAATCCAGGCTAAATTTGTTATTTCAGATTAAATGAGCTTTTAACACAATATTTGCTTGTTTATGCATAGAAGTGAGTCCAATGTTTTCCCCAATTTACAAATCTCCAAATTCAAAGCCATATAACTGATGTCTCATCAAAAGGGTAGTTTCTTTTGCCTCATCATGTCTTGCTATGATGCATCATGTTGTTATTAACTGCACTACCACATAAAAAAAATTATGAAAATCTAAATAAAAAGGCTCTCTTTTGGAAAACAAATCCTCACTGTTCTTTTGTAATACAGAGTGCTGAATCCAAGCATTTCCCTTTAGACAGAGAACAGAACTCAGTAACCAAGATATCTTCTTCCTTTTTGCTGTTGCAGTGGGTACTTTTAATCTCACAGGTTCAGCTACAAACAAAAAACTTTATTAAGAATAAATATTCATCAAGTAGGTATATAAAGATATAACCATGTTTCATGGTTTGGCATAGCTTGGTTTTTAGTTAAGGAGATATCCACCAGCCACGGAACTGATTTTTTTTCAAGGAGCTACTGACAGCTTCTTCCAGACCCCACAAAACCAATCGCCTAGCTAGTCTGAATATTGACAACTCCGTTAAGAAAGCTGAACACGCCTCTGTGAAAATCACATTCAAGAATTAACAAACCCTGGGAAAGCTCTCTTGCTTCTGGCTTTTGGACAGGTAACTGGGGGGCCGGCACAGCCCAGCGGGGCCGGGCTGGGCCCTGCTCCATGTGGCCCAGCCGGGCCGGCCCGTGGCGCAGCTTGGCTAAGATTTTGGCTGCTCCTGCTCCGTTGGAACAGCCCCCACTGAACAGTGCGGCCACCGAAATTAAATTCTACACCAAAACGAGCTCCGGCCGCTGCCCAGCAGAGATCATGTGTCCAACAGTGAGAGGCAAATTCCTGATGCAAGGCCCGGGTAAAATGAATTCTTTCAGCGCTGTAACATTCCCCAGAACAGATGAAACCCACAGACCTCAATCCTCTCCCAAGTCAGAGGAGAGGGAAATGTGAAGGCATGTGAAGAAAACAACATAAAAACACCAAAGTCAGTGAAGAAGGAAGAGCTGAAGCCCAGGTAGAGGAGAAAGAGGAGATGCTTCAAACCTAGAAACTGAAATTCTTTTGTAAGGCTATGGTGATGGACTATGATCATCAGAATACCCCTGTAATTCATGAAAAGCATGGTGGGGGTGGAGCATTCAAACAGCAATCATAAANGTTCATCCTTAAAATGGTACCACATTATCTAAAGATTGAACCCTTGAAAACAGTTGTGGAGAAAGCTGTAAGTCAAGGGAAGGGACTTCCACACTGCGAGCAGATTTCCATTTTCCAGGCGGCTGATTGGCTGCAACATTGAAGCCACGAGAGAACTGTTTCTTGTGGAGAAGCCTCCATGGCATGGCAAGAGAGACTCCTCTCCCTAAGTGAACTGAAGAAAGACTAGTATAAAGGTGGTAAACTGACTGAAAAATCCCGAGTTTTATCTCTTTACATTGTAAGTGGGAAAAGAACGAAGAGGTGGGGGGAGGAGAAGTGTTCTGAAGGTTTATTCTGACTCTTATTATTTTTTTCCTTTTAGTTCTGTTAATAAAGCTTTCTTTATATTCTTTAAAGTTTTGGGCCTGCTTTGCTTTCTCCTAATCCTTATCTCACAGAAGAAAATAAGTAAGTAATGGATGCAACTAAACCACTACACCATGTGATTATATCAGTTCTTTGTTTCTTCTAACAGTGAACTGCTTATTTCTTTTCTTTCTGACTAGCTGCTCTGACAAGTTTTCTAACAGTCTCTACAAAGCCAGGACAAATTTCTAAACAAATAGCTGACTTTTTCACTAGAAATAGAGCTAAATTATATGCAACGCCTTACGTCACAGTCATTCTACTTACTTTTTAAAATAAATTGTCCCATCTTCTAAACCCCATTTAAAATAAAATCAATCTGAAGCACTGGAGATTGGATTCAGTCTTCATTAATTGCTTCCACCCACTGCTGCTCCCTGGATTCACAAATTTGCCCTGTCAGGACCAAATCTGGAATATTCCTCCTCAGTCAGCCCTGCTGCTTCCCTTTCCATTTCCCAGTGTCCAGCCTCAACACCAGCTATCAGCCACACAGTTAAAAGGCTGGTTCCTCCACTATTTCTAAAAACACAAGTAGCAAGTTCACACTCCTCTTTGAAAAAGGATCGCTCTTTTGGGAAGCAAATTTAATGCAGGACATTAAGTAAACTGATGCTGTCATTAGTGCAAATGTCAAGTTCATTATACGAGATGTTTCAGCTGAAGATTGCTACATGTTAAAAGCTCAAAACAAAGGTGCAGAGCATTCACCATTTGATTCAGTGTGTCTGCTTCCAGGCTTACACGGTGGAGCCAGAGGCGTCTGTGGGCATCACTGCCTTGTGTGTAGCAGGGGCAGGGTTCTGGCCGGACATTCCGGAAACACGTCCTGCCCACAGCCTGACAAGGATCATGTTTATCAGCGCTTGGACATGAAACTCCTTGGTGAAGTACAGGAGGCAAAAGCCACAGCTAATGCAGCTCGAGTCTGAAAAGAGCTCTGGTAAGGCAAGAGTAAGGGACCTCTTCCTACTGCATTGCACACATTGTTACAGAACGATCCCTCCCTTCATTTGGAGGGATCAGGTGGTGTGATTCTTGTAAATTGCATTGCTTTCTATAAGCTTTACAGTTCTGGAATGGACCTGCCTTTGGTGTCTTCACACAGAGAACAGCATGTGAAGCCACTTATCAGGAACAGTGATTTTTGAGACTCTTGTTATTCTCTCCCCCTAGCTAGAGCACAAAATACTTTCCTGCCTTCCAGGCCCAAAGTAATTTGCTGGAATAATAAATGCAAACAATAATTTAAAAAATACAAAGGAAAAACTGAGTTCTAAAAAAAAAATTTAAAAAATTCACATGTGTTTTGAAAAGCTACTTCTAAACATCTTTCCTAAGATAATAATTCAGTTTTTCAGTAGCAGTCTTAGTTTGATTTATAGGAACTTACAAACTGCAGCTGACTCTTCTGAAGGCACTAAGTCTGAAACAGATGAATAAAAAAAAACCCTCTAGGTGAACATTAGGAACTCACATTTCATGATGTCCCTCAATCTTGCATAGGCCATGTTATGTATAAGGGAGTCCAACAAATACTGTTTCAGAGATAAAAAGATTTCATCATTGCCTTATTCCCACAATTTAGATGCAAGGTTCTTTTTTTGCTTAAAAAGCCCTTCCTCTACCCTTCCTGGAATAGGCCAGCCAGAAACCACTTCTGACAATGATCAAATACAGAAAATGTTTTCTTTCAGAGTTCCCTGTATGGACAAGTGATTTAGGACCCTACATTTGACAATGCAATAAACATTTATACACAAAATGTGACTCAGTATCAAATACCTGTTCACAGAAAAAGGCTAAAGTAAGAAGTATCAGAGGCACAAGGAAAGGTAAGAAAAAGAAGCTGTAATGCATAAACTTGGAGAAAGGAGTTAAAGACACAGTTCAAAAGCAATCTGCACTTAAAAAGAAAACAACCTTAACATTTCATTTAACATATAATTTCAGCTGACTGAAAAGATCTGTAAAGTCTTGCAAATATTCTTGCAAAGGTCTGAACATATACTTGGCTCTCATGAGACTAGCCTCACACAGAACCTTAAAATTTAGCTCCATGTTCTTGCAGATCCACTAGCAGCACCCTAGCAGTTCACAAGTGAACACAGGAATACACTTGCTACAGGAATTTCTTGCTATCTTAAAGCTTCACTGTTGTCAAATGTATACTAAATTGTTTCTGTTCTTCTAAGTCCATTGCATTGTCTACTTCACAGTATCACTAAAAATTTACTCCAATTGATGGTTTTTTTCATGCAACAGTCCAATAAAAATAAGTATTTTACATTTGCCAGTATAAGGATGGATCAAAACTAATCCATCCAGAGTGGAGTCAAGGATTTAACATATAAAATTCAGTTTTGGGAAAGTAGGAGAGCATGGCTGGATTTTCTTTTTACAAGGTGTATGCATTTATAGCACTGTAAAAAAAGAAACAATCAAATTTTATTTTCATAACTGAAAACAAGTTCTCAACTGAGCAGCTTTCATCGAGCCAGCACATATATCAAAATATCTTACTGATGAAAATAAAAATACTGCATAATCAAACCTTTTTTTTCTCCCCTGAACTACTCTAAGATTTCACATTTCATAGCTGTATGAGCAGATACTTCTCACATGAAAAAAAATTACCACTTTGTTTTTCTTCTGCTACAGAGATGACCTGCAAAGAATAAATATTTAAGATTGTTTTGAGATTTTTTTAAATCTGGTAGAGATGGTTGCTCAAATTCCATTGATACCTTTTTTTCCAACCGTAGAGAGCTTTTTGACCTGTTCATTCTTTCCCTGGAAATCACAACTGATTTACTTTACATGCTGAAATTATTCAAGTCATATTAATAATAAAACATAATTTAGAATATGAAATACTTTGACGCTGCTCAGTTGAATAAAAAACCACTCCATGAAAATAGCAGACTGCATAATTTCAAGCTCTCCTCTCTTAAAGCAATCCACCACAGACAATAAAACACCACTTAGTTAAATGTGAAATTCAAACACAAAAAGAATTGGGTTACCTTTAAGGTGAAGTGGTTTAGGGTCACACTTCTTTCTGGACTGAGAAAAGGAATAAAGGAAGGTGGGTTTATCACTTATACTGTGTGTTTGTATTTTTTTTTTTTGCGTGCATTTTTGTTTACTCTGTACATACTTTCCTTTAACCTTGCTGGTTAAACCTTTCTTTAAAACTTCACGGGTCTGAACTGTGTTCAGTTTTCACTGAAATAAAAGGACAGGGTATGCTGCAACTTTTCTCTGCTTTAGACTTCCGTAAGTTTAAAGATCCCAGTACCAGCTCTGCAGCTCCAGGGAAAATGCTTCTCTGAAAAAAATAATCCCCCTTCTGCTTAAATGCCACACAAAGTGGCACAGTAGCCACAAACAGAACAGTATCTGTAGCTTTACAACTATTTTTTTAAACACTTAGACAGGAAACTATCACGCATGGTGAAAGTACTACTTGAATTAGAAGTGTGAACAGAAGTCTTCCAGAAGGGATTCTTCTGTCAGTGAATGAAAAGAGAGCTTTTCCAGTACCTTAAATATGAGGGGACATCTCAGATCTGCAAATATACAGCTTAGGAAAACAAATAAACTGGCAGTTAATTTCCAAACTTAACTGAAATTCAAATAACACTCTGAGGCTCTAAAGGAGACTGTAATAGAGACCCTGTGCTGAAAAACAAAGCGGAGAAGGCAGCAGGGTGGGAAGTATTTGAGAGATCACCTAGGAGCAAAGGCTTTCTTCTCCCATCCTGCTGGAGGCCATGACCATAGATTCAAACAGCTGTTACATTAACGATGGGAGGACTAGATTAATGTGCCACAGCAGAACTGGGTCTTTTATTAGCAGGGCAGGGAAGAAATGCAACGAAGAGGAGCCTCCAAAGAAATCCTTAATGGATCTCAGTGTTAAAAAATAATAAATTCTCCATGTATACAAGGTAACTAGATTGAGCTGGTAATATACTTTGAGAGAAGTGGTGGAGAAACTAACACCACAATGAGCAATCCAGAATAGCAAAGCTGTATGAAAGAGGGAGCCTGATGGACGCACGCTGCACTGAAAATCTGGATCTGCCTACTGGAAACATCACTTTGTTAATCACACCTTTCCTGACTGGGGACTGCAAGAGTAGTCTAACCCCTAAAGCCCTCTACCTCCTGCACTTGAAAAAAGAAAGCAGAGGCTCAGTGAAGAAGGTGGCCCTTTAGCCTGTTAACATAAAGAGGCAATGATCTAGATACCAAGAGGCAACAATCTAGATACCAAGATTGTCTTGCTCAGCTGGCAATAGCATAAGCACTCAAAAACCATCTTTCTTCACTGAATAGACCACTGAAAAACCATTCTTCACTGAATAGACCACTAACAAAGAAGGCACCGGAGAAACAGGTTTATCAAAATCTCTAGGGAAACAAAAATGTATTTAACAGGAAAGCTAAAAGAGTAAACTGACTCTTCCTGTTGGTGTCAAGGCAAAGTGGCAGACATGAGTCCTTGAAAATGACTGACATCCCAGCCTGCCACTCATGATCAGAAAGTTCAAAATAACTCAGGCTGAAGAACAAAATTAAATATATACTAATTAAAAAAATCTCTTAAACTCTCCACTTTGACCGAGTGGTCCAAGAACAATCCAACAAATTCCACATCTTTAACATACACTAAATTGATATGATGTATCTGCTGTCTTGTTAACTAAATGAAGCTTTTACACCTTTTACACCTAAGAGCACAAACCAATCTTCCATCAGGCAGGGGTCCTACTAAAGCACAGGGCCACCATCTCTAAATTTCCAAACTTCCAAAGAATCACTCACTTTTTTTAATGGAGCTCTAATCACCTTTCTTTCCCTCAGCAGTAGCTGTTCTGTTGTGTAGCCTGTTTGTAGGAGATACTCATACAAGGACCTGCCAGTGAAGCAGGCTCTCATGAGAAATATTATTGGAAAGAGACAGGGAATGGGATAGCTGATGGATGAAATAAAGAGGGGCAGAATAACCATACTGAGGGCTATATATTTTGATGATTGCCATTTTCGAAAACAGTTCAAGAGTTGATCCCTAAAAGTTTATTTGTTTAAAACTTTCTTCCTTGAATGTGGTGGATATGGAATTCCATTGCTAAAAATTCATCAATGGGGCTTCCTAAGAGGACACAGAATCAATGGGGAGTGGAAAAGGGTTTGTCTTTTATTCATTGTGCAGTTAGGGGACTTACTCCTTTAGGGAGGGGACTTACTCCTTTAGGGAGCAAGACAAAAAGAAAAATCAAATCCTTGCCTCTCTTGTAATAACAAAAACCAGTCATTGCAGGCTCATCAGTGGACTCTGAATAGTGTCGTGTTCAACTCCAGCCAGCAGCCAAGCCCTACGCAGCAGCTCACTCACTTCCCCACCAGCAGGATCAGGGAGAGAATCAGAAGGGTAAAAACTGGAAAACTCATGTGTTGAGATAAGGGCACTTTAATAAGCAAAAGACACACACACAAGCAAAGCAAAACAAGGAGTCAAGTTACTGCTTCCCATGGACAGGCAGGTGTTCCAAGAGAACAGAGCCTCATCACATGCAATTGCTACTTGGAAGACAAATGCCATCACTCCAAATGTCCTTCCTTTCCTCCTTCTCCCCACTTTATATACTGAGCATGATGTCACATGGCCTGGAATATCCCTTTGGTCAGTTTGGGTCACCTGTCCTGGCTGTGTCTCCTTCCAGCCTCCCATGCACCCCATACTCCCTCACCAGTGTGGCTGTAGGAAAAGCAGCAAAGGCCTTGGCTCTGTGCAAGCCCTGCTCAGCAATAACAAAAACATCTCTATATTATCAACTCTGTGCTCAGCACAAATCCAAAACACAAGACAATTCAAATTGGAGTAGTCTGGAAACTAGGCTGGCAATTTTCCAGTGGCTGTTTCTTCATCTGCTGTTTCTGAAGCTGAATTTTATCCACTGGCAGCATTCCTGGAGCTCATAACTGTAGTACCTTGGGTACAGGACAGAGTTGCCTTTCTCCTCTCACCTAACATGGATGCTCAGCTGGTAGCTGTAGACATCATTAAGCTGTTTGTTCATTGAGAGAGTCCTAACTGTTCTGGAAAAAGCAGGATGCTGCTCTATGCTCTCAACACATGAAGATGCCAAGTGACTACATATTGGAGTCACACTGCAAACAAGGAGTGCTAGTCCTTGAAATCAGCAAGACACCTAAGTGTGTGCCAGCCTGAGAGATATTGTGTGTCTTCTGAACTGGAGAGTTCCATGGGTAACACCAGAATCTCGCATGGTATGGAAACTCATTATGAAAATAATCAGATATATCATCGAAAGATGTTTTGCTTACAATATATCTGGAAATTGTAAATACTTTGTATAATAGCATTCTTGCATGTGTTAGAATGTGTTTTACTGGGAAACACTCAGGAATAGATTTCTATTCCCTGACATTTGCTAATAACGGAGAAATAATTGATACTAATCAGTGTTAATGCCTGCTATTAGAAATCACAGACTAAATAACCACATTATACCATACAAACAATAGCCAGTGCTGTTACAGAAAGACATTTAGCACTGAAACTAAAAAAATTATGCGTACTTTCTAATGATTGTCTAATGAGGGATAGTTTATGATGAATCAAAAAAAGTAAGCAATTTCATAATTACATAATATAAACACATTCACTGTGGCAAACTGGTAAAATATTTGGCAGAAATCTACAAACTGCAGGGACCAGAACAGTGAGGGCATAAGAACAGAAGTGTTGATTGACCAGGTTGAAGGGGGCAGAGAGACAGGAGAGAATGAAACCATCTGCCGAGGCAAGCCTGGGGACTGAGGGCCCACAGAAAAGAGGCAACATGAGCTCCAGAGACCAGACCTCAGTGCAGGAATTTTTAAGAGGAAACTCTACTGAAGTGGATCAAAGAGTCTCCAGTATAGTCACAGTAAAATCATCTCAAGCTATATTTAACTCTTGCATTTACTTACCTACTTAAAAGAACAAGAGCACTTGTTAGCTTACAAAAATTTTAACTCATGTTTTGTCTTGCTGGGCCTGGGGATTGAAGTCTGAAGAATATTTTCTTTCTTGATTGCTGTCTTTTTTCTATTGATTGAAAAGGGAACAAGATCTGAAGAGAAGTTACTTAGGAAGTTAGACTTTAATATTGCATAAAGACAATGCTTTCCATTAATGAATATCAAAATAAAATACTTCTTTATTTATTTTTGATTAACAGAGGGTAAATTTATTTTTAATTAGCAGAGGGTAAATTTTAAGAGCCATCACTATATGCCCCAGAAGTGTCTGAAGTAAGCAGATAGCTACCATGACCCTCTCAAGAAATGTTGCAGCATTGGATTTCTTTTTTTTCCTTTTTTCCCCTGGATTTAACAAAGAAAAAGAGACTGAATGGGATCACAGGAAGAAGTATGAATTTCAGTTATCTTCCATCCTCCACATCACTTTCAATTCAAGGCTTAGTTTGGTCTTTCCTCCAGATCCTGAGCTTTGGTAGCTTGCTCTAAAATTCATATTTTGATAATTCTGTCGGAGAGTCTATCTACTCAGAAGAAAAATTCTACCAAATACGCTAAAACAAGTCAAGTTCCCACATGATTTGCTTTTTAAATTAAGCTTCTAAGATGTTATGCTTCATCCATCTCAAAAGTGAGATAGGTAAACAAAACAACACTTCCATATACTGGAAGAAGACTATCCACATAGCATGTGGCAGTAGTAGGTGTGCTACATATTAAATTCCATTGACTTTAAATCATATCCCAATATAAATTAATATCTAAGTATATATTTCTTTTCCTGATATACTCAACAGCCCAAGTATGGCAGCAGGATTTTAAAAATATGATATTTTTTATTTCTGCAGAGAAATACCCAATGGAGAAAATGCCAGATGTGTTCAGTGACTGTGAGATATTTATAAAGAAACCCAAATATTTTCAGAAAGAATAAGCAGGACTTTTCAGCTGTTTCCAAAAAGACACTTCAATATTTTGACATGAGGGTTCCTGTTACCTAACCTGAAGAAAAATAGCCAAGTCGTCACAAGGAAGGGCACACCTTTATGTGAAAAAATACCATCCAGATAAAACCTATTATATGTATATTGCCACAGAACATTGTATTAAAATAGCTCTTGCAGTTATCCTGGTGATTTAACAGGCTCTTCAAAAGCTTCCTAAAGTCCGTATGTTCTTCGTATTTCCTCTTGTCAATGAATTGAGAAAAAAGTCACCCAACCCTTCCAACATAGGCAGAAGTAAAACAAATACTGTAAATTATGTAGGTATTCTTCCAAGATGGAGGTGAGACAATATTTGTTTGAAATTAGTAAGTTCAATGAACAAGTAACTAAGTGAAAAGTAATACATCATATGCTGAAAATGAAGACAGAAAGTATTATGAGCAGCTGAAGAGTGTCTTTGTGTGTAGAGTGGTGGGATTATGAAACAGATGACCGACACCAGCAGTTTAGGTGAGGTTCATTAGTTCAGGAAGGAGTTAGCAAACAACATATGTGCAGCAAAAATTTATACATTTGTTTGTTGGTAACAGAGGCATACCAATTTCTTTTATGTTTCATAAATTTCACTATTTTCTGAACTAGTCTTTTCCTAGTATTTACCAAGACTCGGTTCTTATGCATTAGAAATTTGTAGTAAAACATGCTAAAATAGTATTAGCCTGTAATACCCTGAAATTGGCTAAAATAATACTTTTTACATTTAGAAACTGTCAATTATTTGGAGTCTTATTTGGGGGACAAAAAGGATCTTTCAAACTAAACAAGCGCACATTTTTGCCAGCTCAATTCTATTTAAAGCTATTTAAAATTCATTAAACTAAAATTTATTTTGAATTTTTTGGTTATAGTTAGGGGGGAAATATACTGCTGTCAGCTATCACCTCACATTGCAAAGACAACCATTCTATCAATTAAAAAAAAAAAGGGATAAAACAGGGTATGCTTTGAGCTTTCTTCTCTGCACATTTGGCAGCAATTATCTTCATAAGATGTATCTCTTAGAGGTTCCGAGGCTTCCCAGAGCATGGAAAGGAGATGCCACTGTGACATGATGACTTTCTGCTGCCGTTTTGGTATGACATAAGCATGAGCTGACTGATGTCTCAGGTGCTAAGCACTTCCGATTCCAGATATTCCTAAATTATTCTCTGTCTGGATACACTTATTTTGAACAATTTCTCTTTTCTGTTAAAATCATATTTCAGAGAAATAGTTGAGCAAATATAGCTGTTCCCAGAATAATTCCATGTTACTTATGCCTGGAAAATACAGCGATGGTGTTCATTTGGTACTCAGTTATGTGGCAAACCCTAGAAAAAGCCAGGTATTATATTCTACAGCTTAATTCCATGTCTGCTTTTCTTGAAAACTGTTAGCAATTGAAAACCAGCATAAAATGAAAGGACGGGGAAATGATTGCTTCCAATCTAAAGCAATGCAACTCTTACCTAATGGCTTTGGGTTTTTTCTGTTCATCTAGAATTTGAATTAGTTTCAGAAACATGAAAAGAAATTGAAACAACTAGGCTTGATATTATCAGAATCTGTAATATAGAAAAAGCCTTAAAATAAAACCAGAATATTTTATAACTAATAATAATAGGAAATGTCCTACTTGAACCACATGTTTAACCATTTTGGAAAGCATTTTATCAACCCTGACGCAGATCCCCAAATTATTCAAAATCTGAAAAATATGTGAGGAATGCAGTTAAGATATATACTTACTGTGAATAAAAA
>WEIT01024603.1:44844-57630 GCA_013389985.1 Dryoscopus gambensis | reverse complement strand
TACAATCTTGAACATGACTTTTGGCTATGAAAGGTCTTGACACTGCAGGACTCAAGTAAAAGTGCTTACACGCAGACAAGTCTACAACTTGCTCACACTACTCCAGAAGGCAGATCTGCTAAATTTCAATCCTCTCCATTTTCAGATGCAGATATGAAAACTGTGACTTATGTATTAACTTACTAGGCAGCATATTCTAACCTTGAATAAGTGAAAACATTCTTAGCAAATGTTTAATGCCCCTTTAATCCACTTATATGCCACTGTTTATGGCTACACATAAACATCTACTCTTAAAACACTTGATTCACTTCCTTGACTTAGTTATTGCACAGATTCAAAATCATCAAAACTTCATGCTTATGAAGGATACCAGGCATTGATCAACCTAAGTGTTTACTTGATTTCCTGGCCAGAGTATTTTGAAAGCATTATCCTTCTACTTTCCTTTGAAAATCCAATTCAAATTAGCATTATTTTAGACAGCCAGGACAAGCAGGGTCTATGTTAGGGTACTACAGTATGCACATTATTAATGATCAAAAAATTCTCAGTAACGTATTTAAGATATCAGTCTGGTAGATGCCTACACACGATATGGTAGATTTTTCCTTCATCCTCTTTTAAGGTGTTCATACTTTCATTGTCGGACATGAGGCCCAGATGTTCTCTTACTCATTCCCAGAAACTCCTGCAGTACAAGTTACTCCAGTGGAACTAAAGCTGTAGTTTATGTGCACGGCCATAGAGCGGCAGCCTAGTAACGAAAAAAAAAAAAAAAAAAAGATGCACTTCATGTTCCAAGAAGTGGGTGTTTCCTAATGATTTTGCATTTCAGAGGGGTTTCTAAACAGCAAAGAGAAAAATGCAGGAGGCATGACTATTCCCTGATGGGAGGGGGAAATCTGGCCTTGATAAAAGCTCAATACTAACGGGAGGGAGGGGGAAAAAGGTTGAAAATTGGATGGCAAAGGGGGTCAGGTTACGTGCCTGTATAAGCAAAGCTGATCAAAGAGTGAGAAACGAAGTACTCGATTTATATCTTAAAAATCAAATGCTTTTTCTTCCCTTTGATACAGGCAGTTAAGCACTTCCATCATCTGTGGAAACCAGTGGACAAGCTAATGTTAATGCAAGGTAATTTTTAGTGAAGCAGTTTCACAGACTTTTCATTGATAAAAATACAGCTCAAAAAGCCTCTGAATGTTCACCCAGCATTGCAAATCTAAAATGTCAAAGAACAGCATTTCATTGTTCTGTTGTTTGCCATAGAGTTTTATGTGTGAAATAAGAACAATTAGATCTCTCTGCATTAAGCTTTATTTTTATGTGGAATTAAGTGGGTTTAGCAATTTCAAGCACCCTTGAAACTGTATGTAAAAAGTCACTGAGGCCGAGCTTTCTTTGCATTTATGTAAATGAACATTAGGATTAACTCCATTAA
The DNA here is from genome assembly GCA_013389985.1 of Dryoscopus gambensis. NCBI lineage: Eukaryota > Metazoa > Chordata > Aves > Passeriformes > Malaconotidae > Dryoscopus > Dryoscopus gambensis. The sequence continues at coordinate 56,186 of WEIT01024603.1, read as the reverse complement.
TGCTGGTGGAGTTTCAACAGCATGAAATTAGTGTGAGAAAAGCATTAGCCACAGCAACTTTTAAAGAAGTTAGCTCCCAGTGCTACTAAATTATACAGCTCATTATCCTTAAAACCAAAATTATTTTATATGAACCATTTACAATTGTACTTCAAATGGCTGCAATTATCAAATTTAGTTATTACACAGTAAATATCTTCATGCTGCAATTCTTGAGTTATGTATCTGTGATGTCCACATATTACTTAGGTCCTTTGGAAATCAGAAGCAATACAAAACTGACAAAAGTGGAGAGATAAATGCCAACCAATTAGTAATCAAATATTGGCTGCATTATACTTTAAAGTGAACAACTTTGACTTCAGCAAGCCTGAAGATTACCTATCAGACTGAGATACAAATTGAAAACTAGAGAGTACTCTCACAAAGCTGAGGAAACCTTTGCTGGCAAATTCGTATTCGTTCAAATTACCACATATCCCTTTTACCCACACACATCCATCTGACTTACTTGGCTGACATTCAGCGATTAAATTTCAGGCAACTGGAAAATACAATACTTCCCAGAACTCTAAGAGTTACTTGCAATAAATTGATGTCTCCAAAGAATTAAAAAGATAGGGGGAACCCCCAACCTTCTCAATATCTTCCTGGTTATCAAAACAAAGTCAACATCTCCTTTTCTTCAGCTTCTACATCACTACCACTTAGCCTGTTGATACTTTCATGTTTTTAATGTGAAAAGAGATGAAAGTACACAATTATGGCTCACAAAGTGAGCCACAGATGGGTCTGTCCAGCTTGATATCCCATCTTCTGCATTAGCAAATAGTCAGTCCATACTTCCAAGAAAAGTATGAAAATAGCTTGAGTAACCTCCCTCTTTAGCAGCAAGCTGTTCAGAAACTTTCTGAGCCAAGGAAGTGCCAGAAGTACTTTTCTCCATATCAATTATAATCAGTAAGACTAGTCCTCCACTTTATTTACTCCCCTTTGATCTTGAGACCTCCTCCTAGGCTTCAGTTACTATCCCTCACACTCCCACTACCTACTGCTTACTCACTTGCTTTAAACCTGCAACCAGATCTCTTCACTGGCAGCCCTCTAATGCTTATGTTATGAGAATAATGGTGCCACAGACTCTACTGACTGAAATCAAGGGAATAAACATCAAAAGGCCTCAGGAAACTATCTAGGATCAATGGTACAACATGCAGCTAGCTGTCACTTACTAGCAGGGCCTTCGGGTAGAACTGGATACTAGGGTCAATACTGTATAACATCTTTAATAAAGACCCAGATGATGGGATGGATTGTATGTATGGCATGGTTGTGAGTGATACCAAACTGGAGGGCATGGCTAGACAGCAGCGCTGCTGTTCAGAAGGACCTCTGTATCCTAGATGAATGGGCTGATGGGGACCTCATAAAGTTTAAGTAGGGCAAATGCAAAGTCCTGTGTCAGGGATGGAATAACTTCATGCAGTAGGACAGGCTAGAAGCCAGATGGGTAAAGAGCCGCTCTGCATAAAAGGATTGGGAGATACTGTTGGAGTTTGTTTGAGATTGAATTGAATGTGATCTGGCAGCATGCCCATATCTTTTATTGAAGGTGCAGGCGCAATAGGGCAAGAGGCAATGGGAGTAAGTTAGAAATTCCCACTGGGTATCAGAAACAACTTTGTTACCTTGAGGGCAGTCCAATACTGACCCAGAGAGGTTGTGGAATCTCCATCCTTAGAAACTTTTGAAGCATTTGAATCTGGGCTGCAAAAAGCCCTGAGCAACCTGATTTAATTGGTCCTGCTCTGAGCAGGGTCTTGCCCAAGGTGGCCTCCAGAGATCTCTTCCAACATGAATGATTCTGTGTTTCTATGAGTCTCAATTGAACCAGAAGGCAGCGCGGAATAAAGTGGGGAACACAAGAAGGATGTGGACCTGTTGGAGTGATTCCAGAGGAGTGCCATGGAATGATCAGTTTGGGTTCTTTGACTTGAAGAAGAGAAGGCTCCTGTTGAGACTTTATAGCAGCCTTCCAGTACCTAAGGAAGGCCTGCAAGAAAACTGGAGAGGAACTTTTTATATGGGCATTTATAGGACAAGGGCAAAATTCTTTAAACTGAGAGAAGGTAGATTTTGATTAGATTAGATTAGATTAGATTAGATATTAGGAAGAAATTCTTTACTGTGAGGGTGGTGACACACTGGAACAGGTCACCCACAGCAGCTGCGGCTGCCCCCTCCCTGGAAGTGTTCAAGACTATTGGATGGGGCTTTGAGCAACCTGGTCTAGTGGAAGGTATCCCTGCCCATGGCAGCGGGGTTGGAACTGGATGCTTTTTAAGGTCTCTTCCAACACAAACCATTCTATGCTTTCCATGATTCCCAGAAGAGAGCAATTTCTATAAAAAGAAGCCCACTTGTGAGTTCCAGCTAGAACTTATTTTCTTAGGATAACTTATTTTCTGAAGTTCTTAGGATTCAGTACAGAATTAGTTTCAAAGAAATCTGGTTTTGCCATTTGAAACAACCATGCACTATACAACTATAGCCCTTCAGCAGCACAGTCATCTTCAGAAGAAGTCTATAAACTTTGATTCTGTTTTCACTCCAATTTTAGTGTTTATTATTCTCATGTATTCCTGGATACAGTTGCAAAGCCAGTAAGCAACTTCCATTTAACCTTCCAGATTCCAATAAAAAAGTGAAATATTCTAGTCAATTCTGCCACTTTTTCCCCACAGCTATAAACAACTTTCCCAGGTTATTTTCATGAAATTGGCAAGTTACACGTGTCCAGCTGATGAAGAATTTATTTTGCATCTTTTTAAAAATTGTACCAGAGTTTTGATTAATTTATCATGTAGGAATACCAGCATAGGAATACTTGCAGAGGAATACCTATTTTGTCTGCTCTCTCAGGTTTATTGAGACATTCACGGAGTTGGAATCCCGAGGCATTATTAGGTTGCCTTTTCTTACTTTCTGTGCATCACAACTATCCAGTGTGTTTATTGCTTAGTTTCTCAAAACAAGACAGGGAGGTGCCTTGACTACAGCAAGTATGGTCATATGTGTGTTTTTCAGTCGCACTCACACCCACATACACACAAAGAATTATGTGCATAGTCATAAATACATATATATATATATATGTATACACACACATTTATACCCTTCATACTCCAGATATGGAGTAAGGTATCCTGGATCCAATAATAATGAACTAAAAGAAAAAACTTTCAGGCTTAGGTTCTCAACTATGCCACAGATTTGCCTTTTAATAACATACAGACTGAGACTGTGCTAGCTCTTAGAATATAATGGGATTTCTACTTGTATGAATAATGCAGAATAGATGCTAGAGGACTTCAAACTTTAACACGAGCTAGCATCATCATTTGGCAGGTGAGATATTTCCCACAGGTCACACAATTCTACATATTTATTCCTACTGATTTCACTAATCTCTGCTCTGGAAAGCCAAGCTCCTCTACTAGAGTGTCTCCTCCCATCTGATGCAGATAACTCCCGCAATAAGCCTCTAGTGACTGGAACAGATGTTGCTGTTTATTTAATTTATTTATTTGACTAATACACAGCTGCCGAGGTCAACAAATGAAAAACATTGAATTCTATCAGGAATGTGATTCCCAGTGACTACATCTTTAAAGACAGAGTCCCTAAAATTGATTTTTTTTAAAACAAGGGTGTCAAGCTTGAACTTAAAGAATTATTATGATAAAGAATCTAAAGATACTAGTAGCTGGCAGCTTACATTCTAAATATATGAGTTGTTCTTTGTGAAACTGATTTCTCAGAGACAAGTGTATACAACTTATGCTCTACATTTAGGCCACATTTCTTGAACTGTAATGGTCCAAGTTCAAAATTAATAACATTTTGATATATCATCCAAATTATTTAGGATAGTAACTATGCATTGTTTTCATTTGTATTGGTAAATGGCAACAATATGCAAGTTGCCCTTAATGCAAGTAAAATACTACAGAATCTCATTTTGGGGAGAGAAATATAAGGAAAAATAGCAAAAGGGGAAAAAATCAACAGAAATACCAAAAAAAAGGCAGCTGAAAGACAAAATCCCTTGAATTATAATTCTGGCTATTTCTGGTTCTCTATTTTTCCTTCAGCAAGACAGCTCATGGCCAGATTTCCACCAGCGGTGGCAGTGCCTAACTTTCAGGTGCTGGGGTGAGATTCATGCCTGAGTTACGCGTCCCTCCTGGAGTGCACGGGGAGAACCAAGGCCCTACACAGGCCATCCAACAAGTGCCACTGAGCAGGGAGCTGTGCTGGGCCAGCCAAAGGGCTGTGTGACACAGAACAGTGTAACTGCACTTCTGTACTCCCTGGAGATTAAGAGTATGAATTAGCGCTGCAAATGAAGAATTTTTTTTATTTAGAAAGCACCCAGAGCCTAGAAACTGCTCTTAGTAAGAACAGAAGGGAGCTTTCTTCAGAACATATCTGCTGAGGAGCTGCTGTTGGCTCTAGATGTAGTACATTAATAGATCATTTGCCTGCAATATAATAGATCAGGACTTAATTTTAATTCAGCCAAAAAAATTTAAAACTCACCTTCCCTTCCTTGCACCAATATTTCTCACCCATCAATTTATGCAAAATGGGAAAATAGGGAGTCTTTTGGAGCCAGATTACTATGCTGCAAAGAGCACAAGCCTGGAAGAACAAGTAAAGGGAGGATGACTATATCAGCTGTCAGCTGGGAACTAACTCTCAATAAGTGAGAAAGAGTGAGAAAGAGACTTGGAGCTTGGTCTTTGAATTTTATCCAATGATTTTAAAATGCAAAGGGTTATGAGTGCTTCTCACATGCTAGATGCTTTTGAAAAAATCCCAACAACACCTAATTTCAAATAATTTAGGCACCTACCAATGCAGATATTTGACCCCAAATTTCCAGCAGCCATTGACCTCAAATTCAGCAAATTTATGAGAATTTTAGTAAAACTTCCTATTGAATACCTTGCAGAACAAGGAGGGACCTTAAAATATGGGGCTTTATGTCTATGATTTGGCTGGTAGTCATACTGGAGGTTTTGTCTCTCTCCAGCTGTCTACTCTGAAAGTTTGAAGTGTCTAATCACACACAAAGACAGGTGCTCAGCTTTTCTCTTGGACTAAGTATTTATTTGGCATAAATCAAATTATTGGCAAAAAGTTAAATACAATTTTTCAAAAGATTAAGTAAAAACTTCTATCAGTCAAGTACTTTATACTTAAGACTCTTAACAGTCACCCACAAACTCTGAAGAGAAGTTAAGCTACAATGCAAAACATGAAAACCAACTCAGTTTCCAGGAAATAAACTTTTATTTTCTGTACATCCTATGCAAGAAATGCAAAGCAAAGCTTTCTTCCTTGGCAAGTCTTACTTCTATCTCTTACTTTCTCTGTAGAAAGTAACAGCTACTGGCTATGCAAAGTATCTGAAAATGGTGAAGAATCACTTTATTCCAGACCAAAGCAAGGAACAAAAAGTCCTTGCAGAGAAACAAAACATTACTAACAATTACTCTCTGATTTTTAGATTTTTTTGCCTTGCAGCTGAATGGTTCATCTCCTGTCAAGCATGGGCCTATTCATAGAGAAAATCAGCATTCATATACTCACACAAGAATGCTACTTAATAATATTTCATTGTATTTCAAGTAATGTAAGAGAGGCATGCCAGCTTATATGAACTTCCATTGCCTGCTTGTCTCTGCATCTTCCCAGGCATGCAGCTGGAGCAGGGGCTTGTACAGTATGACATTTCATTTTTCCTTCCCTCAGTTTCCAGGAGATGAAAATTTATATTAGCTTAGGAAAAAATAAAATTAAAAAAAATAATTCCAGTATGTCTGATTTCACATTTGGTAGATTGGCTTTGTGTAATTTGGACTGTGGGATTTTCTCATATCACAGGTAACCTATTCCCTATTGTCAGTAGCTCAGTGATTAGAGGCTACCAAAAGGGTGGTCTATCAGGAGGACAAAGTAGAAGGTTTTATGAAAGCAGAGAGAGGTGTGACTTTGGAAGGGCAATATGATGGTGAAAACTAAGGGAGATGTTATGGAAGCAGAGAATACTGTGTAGGTATTAATAAGCAAGTGCTTCTCTAGGGAATTTCCATAGATTGCATTGTAATTAGCTATAGCGAGGCCTTGTACTTGACCCAGCATGCAGCACTGCTGTTGTGGTCTACTAAAATTTTCTCTGCAGGTGAACCATCAACATTATTTTCTTAATTATTAAATTCAGGTTTTCAGAGATGACTTCTGAGGGGTTAACGTTAGAAAACACGGATTTTTTCACCATTGACTATGATGTGATACAGATGGTTACAGAACAGTCGCTTTGGCTCTATTTGCTCAAATACCATGTTTGCTATAATCACAGTTTTTATAACCAGAAGAGCAGAGTAATGCCGATAACCTAATTTTCTCTAAGAAATGGGTTACGTAGCTCTTGGCCAAATCTCCCACTGGACCTTGGAGTACAACTTGTAATTAGAAAAGGAGGACTGAGCCTTTATATGTCTACTGCTACTCAGCCTCCAGGGATATATTTTTGTTAAATATCCTCCAGCTGTATTCTTAAGGTAAGGGATTTGCTATGGTCCAGACATAAATCTTCTCTGGCAACGATGGTTTAGCAAATCTGAAAGAAATCTATAAGAGACAGAAAAATTTTCTATCCTGCAAAACTAGCAGCCTGCGGAGAAGGAAGGAGGTCTTGTCTTGTTTCTGCCAGAAGGAAAGATCTTTCTTCTAAGCTGTCAGTTTCTTTCCTCCTCCCCAAAGACACAGCTTGAAGGATTTACAGCACAAGTCCAGGGTTCAGCTCTGTGTCTTTAAAGCACAAAGAGAAAAGGCGAGCACCTGAAGAGAACATAGCCAAGTTCTCAGGTAAGGGAGTGGCAATATTGTATTCGTGTGCTTTGGGCACATAATCTCAAACAAAAAAACACCACCCACAATCAATAGAATAGAGTACAATTGTTTCTAGATGCCTATCTATTAAAAGTCATTTTTTGAATCATACTTTCAGCTTCATATATCCTCTACGCTAATTCATGGTGCCCCAGTTCATTCTTGCTCTCATGCTGCTCCCTCTCTTGTGCCAGAGTAAGGATTTATGTGGCGGCAGGTGAAGCAGATCAATAAACTAATCCATGTTAAATTCAAGCACAAAAAAGAGGGGGTTAATTTTAATCTGGATCGTGGAACTGATCTCATTTATTAAACAGCTGCATAGATCAGGGAAGATGGAAATGTAGGGAGGAACAGAATGGGTGGAGGAAGGCAAGATTACTTCTTCTGATAGCAGTGCTGACCTGTGACATTTTACAGTGCATGAGAAATTACAGACTGCGAGTGGACTGACTTTTGGAGCACAGTGAATTAACTTATTCTCAAAATTACTGTCAGGCCCTTACAATGTATCATAGATAACCAAATCTGGTTTTAAAGAGGAAAAATAATTTTATTAAAGGGGCAGTGAACTTATTTTGGTTTGTCTCATAAATCACTAACTTATAATAGTCACAGGTAAGTCCTTTCAACTAAATCCTGTTACATAACTTTAAAAACAAATTTTCTTTTATTTAAAGAGTCATCTTGAAACAGGTAAATCAATACATACCAATTAAAATAGATTACAAAATCTTTACTGTTTTTTCTGTTCATCAAAATACAAACACTTACAGATAATGTAGTAATTTCCAATCTATATACATATATGTATTATTTACCAGTCTAGCCAAGTGTCTGGATTCTATCCATGTAAATGGAACATTTATCTTTCCTGTACTAATGATTTTAGAATGGTAGTACATTGCAAATTATGTGTTGCAGCAAAATATCTGCAAAACTGTATCCCAAAAAAAGCTTGGGGACATCTTTGAACATTAAGGAATGAATGTGGCTTATACCATTCAGATGAAATATGATCTAGGCAGAAGTAACCAAAGGTTTTTCATAGGCATTTAGAGTGCTTTCCTTTCTTAGTATGAAGGTTTTAAGGTATGTGTGGAGAAAATTCTGACGTACCTTTCTGAAGATTTAAAGCAAACTTTCTTTTTTCCTGTTGCTCAGAGACGATAAGGAAGAATGGCTGTAGCAAAGCATATAACATGACTTGGAAAATGCCTGTATGTCTCTTCATTCTTAAACAGCAAATATTTATCTTCTAACACCTTTCCTGGAAATCAGATCTCTTGCTAAGAAGCAAATGTGGTATAGGTTTGTTTTACTGAGGTGGTATCTAGATCACATCTAAGAAAAATACGTGTTAAATGGGGCAGTTCAGGGGTCACTTAATTTACAGTGAGCATTCTAGTTTGTTGACAGTCACTTGAGTTTCTTTAAATGAAATTACTTCTGTCTTAGCAATTTTCTCTTTGTAGTACACCTGTGATTAGTAATTGGAGAGTGTAATTCAATTATTTGCATTAAGCACATGTCTTTATGGGCAAACGGATAAAATATGTAACATGAACAAATGGCAGAGAAGTCTACAGTAAGAGAACTCTTCTAAAGCTGGCTGGTTTACCTGTGCAGATACACTTGGTCATTTTTATCTGCAACAGTAAATATCTTTCTGATGCTGCAGGCATGCCCTGGGTCACAGAAAGCAGAAATTTTCTGGAATTTCATTAGAAAGCCTGAGCTTTCTGTGGAGTAAAACTGGTGACCAAAAGTATGAGCATACATGTTGTTGTGTTCTCTACTGTAAATACAAAGTTAGTTGTAATTATTAGTAACTTCACCAGAGGTACTGCACTATTGTACCAAGGACACAACATTCAAGACTGGCAAGTGCTGGTCATGAAACCTCATGTTACCTTTAAAACTTGCAATTATGCTCTTAGTCAATTGTGTTTGGGTTCAAGCGTTATGCCTTCAACTTCTACACGTGGGTGAAGTATTTCTCAGTAGCTAAGAACGCCTTCAGAACCAACAGGGTGAGTAGGAGGATTATTGTGAGCTTGTGATAAGCCACCTCTACACTTCCATCTCGTCTAACTCTGTGTGATAGAACAGCTTATCAAATGATTAAGAGATAGGGACGTAAAAGGACAGCTATCTTGTATTCAACCTAATTACCACAGCAAAAATAATTATGGAGTGCTTTTAAAATGCTTAGAGCAGCAATAGAAAGAAGTGAAATAGATTCTATCGGCATCCATAACAGGCACTGCTTCAGAGGCTCGCTGCTTAATGATCTGCTTATGATGAGAGGTTTCACACAAAGGGCATCTTTCATCTGTGTGCTGGCTGATGGTTCCTGTGCTCCTGAGACCAAACAATTTAAACAGAAGTATCCTCTCACTTTCTCCTAAGTCCTCTAGACAATTTTACCAAATTCCTAAGCTGGCTCCTGCTCTGCCATCCTAGACAGCAGCCAACTGCCATCCATCTCTGCACCCAGGCTCAACAGCAGCACTTGGAAGCTGCTTCCCGAATTTATGTAAAGAAATACCAGATGTAATGTTGGAAAACAGCTCTCCAAAGGGAGACATGCATGCTCAGACATCTAGGCAACAGATTCTGGATTCAGACTATGAGGGGGATGATGTTAGTAGCTCTGCTGAGCACCAAGCACCTCTGCCATAGCGTTTGCAATAAAGAATTATATGGCCCTTGTATTTCATCTTGCAGTTCCAAAACCAATAAACAACAGCATGTGAGGGAGGAATTATAGTCTCTGGAAATGGGAGTACTCCCTGCTCCTTAAAGTTTAGATTTAGTTTCAATGTGTGCCAAGATATAGTACAAGAAGCAGTGATTCTTCCAGTCTTCCTAAGTGGAGGAGTGGAGGAACCTCAGTTATGTTACATCAGTTTTATTTCTTTGTGGGTTTTTGGAGGATGGTTTCATCCTGGGTTGGGAAATCTTAACTCTGGCATACCTAGGTATGAGTTAGTTTGTGTGAGTCTAGTTAGCTAGAAATCTCAGTAAATTATCCTTTAATTACATAGAGCTTTGGAAAGAATCCTTCCTGAGCTCAGAGACAACATGGTTACACTTGGTAGATTATACCATACATTTCTTTGAATGAGCTGTTACCCTAATAGGCCAGCATCTATTCCTATTTTGAGTCTTTGGTGAAACCATAATCAGAACTCTAACAGTCTAATTAGTTTATATGAAGCCTTAAAAAAAAAAAAAAAAGAAAACATAGTGGCATATTGAACGATGCTTAACTATTTGCCACAGCAGTCTATCACAGTTACAGTGAGCTATTTAAAAATAAGAACTATATAGTATCACAGAATCACAAAAGGGTTTGGATTGGAAGAGACCTTAAAGATTATCCAGTTCCAACTCCTTGGGTAGGGATGCTACTCACTAGACCAGGTTGATCAAAGCCACATCCAACCTAGTCTCGAACACTTCCAGGGATGGAACATCCAGAGCTTCTCAGAGCAAATTGTTGTGGTGCCTTACCACCCTCTGAATATGGAATTTTCCCTAACATCTTATCTAAAGCTCTCTTCTTTTAGTTTAAAACCATTAGCACTTGTCCTATCACTATCTGCCCATACAAAAGGTCCCTCTCCCTCTTTTTTATGAGCCTCCTTCAAGTACCACATAACTGTTAGGGTTGGAAGGGGTCTCTGGAGATCATCTAGTCCAACCCCCCTGCCAAGGCAGGTTTACCTCCAGCAGATGACACAGGAACTCCTCCCAATGGGTTTTGAAGGTCTTCAGAGATGGAGACTCCAAGACCTCTGTTCCCGTGCTCTGCTACCCTCAACATAGAGAAGTTCTTTCTCATGTGGAGGTGAAACTTCTTGTGTTTTATTTTATGGCCATTGCTCCTCGTCCTGTCACTGCACACCACTGAAAAGAGTCTGGCACCATCCCCTCAGCACCTGCCTTTGACATATTTATATGCATTAATGAGATTTTCTCCCAGTCTTCTCTTGTCTGGACTAAACAGACCCAGCTCCTGCAGTCTCTCCTCATGAGAGATGCTCCCAAGTACTGGAAGGCCACAATAAGGTCTCCCGAGAGCCTCCTCTTCTCCCGGCTAAACAACCTCAGCTCTCTCAGCCTCTCTTCAGAGGAAAGGTGCTCCAGCCCACTGATCACCTTGCACCTTGTATCATTAGGGAACTACCTCTAATTTTCATTTGTAAGATCGGGATAGATTTAAAATGGTACTTCTGGCTTGCGGGTTTTCCATGTAGAGAGGCAGACATGCCAGGAAGCTTTCTTAATTGCAGGGTCATGGTTTCTAAAGTCGGGGTCTGCTCCCCGCATCGTCTCTCGGCGGGCGCCCGCCCGGCAGGGGCCGCCTTGGGCCG
>WEIT01024603.1:361-32101 GCA_013389985.1 Dryoscopus gambensis | reverse complement strand
TCAATTTCAGGTTTCTAGTTTTAGATAAAAGATGATTTTTAGATGGAAGCATGCTGGAATCGTTAAAACAAATGTGCTGAGAGGTTTTTCCCTCCCCCCATGCCCTCTTAATTCTGTTCACTTGAAGCCCCTCCACAGATGCTTATTGCATACTCCTTTCCTATGTCTGCTGGAAAGAACGATTTCTGGAGATGCTGTGGGTTACCTTTAGTGCTGGACTTTAGTTTGGACTCTGGGTAGGGGCAAGTTCTCGTTTAAAATTTTTTTCCCTGTTCCTCCTTTCTGTTCCCTTTGATGGATTATTTCATGTGTAGTAAAAGGAAATAAAAATACCAGGCTGATCAACTTGCAAACNTTTTGTTATGCGTATGACAATAATTTTCAAGCTATGCTGCAAATTAAAGAAGATAATCCAAGGGAGAAGATATTTGTTTAAGCTAAAGGACAGTCTGGTCCAGAACATAATTATAGGCTCCACTTGAAAATTTACCCAGATAAATGGTACAGCAAAACAAAAATAGACTGTATTTAACAAATTAAACTTGGAACCTTATTTTTATGACCAGATGTGATGCATGTATGAAGCAGACAGGAGAAAAGTTAGTATTAATTACAAATTATGGAGAAATCTCCTTCCTTTAGGGCCCTCACTTGCAATTATTTTGAGTAATAAGAAAATATATTAAAAATAGCATGGTTTAGTGAGGTAGAATTTTGTGAACAGTATTTTACTCCAGGAAACATTTTAGAGATGATCTGGAGGATAGAGAGATTGAACCTGTTATTATTTCACTTGGAAATTGGCTAGTTTTTAGGACTACCTCTTTGTTTTAATAGAGGGGGGAAATGATGCTAAAAGTCTCATATGAAATTTCTAGTTACATCTGTGGAGGAACCTGATATAATCATCCCTAAAATTCAGGAGCATGAAATGGCAAGGAATCTCTGCGGTCATCTAGTCTAGCATGTACTGAAACCATGTTGTATTTGCAATGTAAAAACAGTGTCTTCCCAAAAGCCCTTAATTTTTGGCTGTTTTGTTCATGCTCCCCTGATGGGGAAGCTGTTTAAGAACCTGTTTTAAACTATGAGTTCTTGGTCAAAAATTATGTTTATATAAAAAATTATTTTTTCCCTTGATGTATATACTTTTTTAAACTTTTGCAAGATTCCTTTCAGCATGCTGAAAACTTTCAGAGTTTTAGCTCCCTGCTTATAAGACACAAAAAAAATGACAGCCTCCTTATTTTGAATTTATTTGTGTAGTCTGGAGGAATTTCTGTCAGACAGGTTAGCAGGATGTCTGTAAAATCAATTTTGAATGCTAAGCACTGTGTAAATGAATAGACACCCTTTTCATACTTGCATTTTTTTGTATGTGTGCAGCCTTGTTACGTGTCAAATATAAATTTAATATAAATTACTTCAGTGTTGACAGAAGGGTGTGGGTTTCTCCTTCTCCCTTGCATGTGTTTAGCTTGTTTAACAAGATGCTGTTATGATGCATTTCTTGTCTGAAAAGTGAGTTTTGTATTCAGCTTTTTGGCAGTGGAGCCAGCTTTAGTATTTGCTGTAATACCGCTTTTTTCTGCTCCTGTGTTTTATTTTTTCCTCCTGAGTGGTTCCTTTTTAGCCAGAACAGTTTCTTAACTCCCCCAGAATTATTCAGTGTGTTATGCATGAGTGTTTTTGGGTTGCAGCATGGATGCAAATGTTTTTGAGTTGCAGCAGTGAACAGAAGGCAGCAAGGAAGACAGATATGGATTGCTTCTGCGGTGGTGTTGGCTCTTAGCTGATGATGCCCTTGGTGTTTTCAAGGGCTTCTCACTAAGGTATTGGTGAAAGGCCTGGAAGCTCTGACCTTGTCTGTGTGGATGTGTCTCATGCTGTGAGATATGCTCTGTTACTGCTTCTCCTGTGTATTTGAGATTTTATCAGCTTGTTCTCTTTAAGATGGAGGTTTTTTCCTTCTCGGTTTTTAAACTGCCAGATTTCTGTTAATAGCGAATGATAATTTTCTGCTTTCTCTGCCTTTTCTTGTCTGGTGGAAAGCTGAATGCTGCTGAAAGCTGAAGAAACTTTAAGTGTAGGTTTTTGACCAAATGGAAGAGCTGCCAGAGCCAATTTTTCCTTGCTGACTAGTTGACATGCTTTAATTGCAGGTAAGAGGTGTGTGTGTGTCTAAAAGGTAGTTCAGAACAGAAGTCTGTTTGCTGAGCCATGAGCTTTCTGTTTGGAGTGCTGGGTGTCACAGTCAGTTTTTGTGGTATGGACACCCATCCTGTGAAGAGTGAGCTTGAGACTTCAGTCTTATTTCAGGTGCCTGCTGGAGTCCCCAGTGGCGCTCAGCCGCCTTTAGACACCGTGGGGTCTGGAGCATCCTGTCAGTGTTCCGCATTTCAATTCTGTTGGTGTTCACGCCTGTGCAGTGTGACTATTGTATAATAGTCCTGTGGCAACCACAGTAATTGCTTACATGTGAAATGAATATACAGCAATTATCAAAGGTGCTTTAGCTGTCTTTTAGTGCCCTGTAACTTCTGGAGAACAAAAAAATATATTGTGACCTCTATACCCTGTAAGTCAAAGGTAGGTTGCCAGTAGCACATTGATGAGAACCCGACAGCCTGTACACCAGGATTTTCTTGACTTGGCAAGACTCCTTTTTTGTTTATGTCAGAATATCTCCAAATTGTTAGGCTAATGGGATCAGAAATAATTGAAATGCTTGTCATCTGAAGAATGTACGTTTTCTTTTTGTTCTCCTAACTCTTTAGAGGTAGAATGTAGAATACAAAAAGAGTTGAAGTAGGAAACACTTGTATTCTCTATCTGAGCTTAAAAACTGAGCACAGAAGCTTTAGAAAACCTTTTAGAATAAAAGCTGAATAAGGGGCAAAGGTCCTAGACTTTGGCTTGTCATTGGATCATCTTTCTTTATCTTATTCTGCATTGAAACTAGTTATCTGACAGATGAAATTGCAGATAAGTCTTTTCCCCAACCTGATCTACAAGCATGAATATCATTTGGTTCTTGATGCAGCATTGTACATGTGCTTTGTTTTATTAGACAGGATGTTTTACAACGTGAAAAGGGCTGAAGACTTGTGAGTCACCTCCCCAAGAGATGCTTATTCTCGGTTTGCAAAAGGGGCTGATGAAAGAGCATGAAAGGGGGGTGTGGTTTTCATAGCCCGAATGTTTCATAGAAGAGTTGGCATCATTTGGGGAGGAGATGTGGGTGGTAATTGCAAGACTGTCATAAGGAAGTTGTGTACAGAAGAGAAGCCCGAGCTAGCTAGGGAGGGAGCCTGATGTGTGGGTGTGAAATGAGACTGGGATCAGCACAGACAGGCTTGAAATCGCAGGAAACCTGACAGTGTGTTTGGTTTCCCAAGTTGTGTTTGTTGTATCAGGTAGAGCATTTATATCAATCAAACAACATTAGAAAGGGGAAAAAATATGAAATGATACTTCATAATGACCACTAGTTCCTGGTTTTTATATACCTAGGCTTTCTTTCAAAATGATTAGAAAATATACAAATAGCTGGTAGAATACAATTAAGTATTAACTGTCTGGTAAACTCTTGTGCTTTGTTTGTTATTTTTGATCCACCAAACGCTTTATGAAAATGAACAGCATTTTTCAGCAGTTTGTTGCAATTCTTGATGCTGATGGTAGACTGTTACGTTAAGTGGGAAACAAGGATATTATTCCTCTCATCCTAAACTGCACTGCTCTGTAAGGATTAGGGAGGCATCTGGTTTCTCTGTAATAGCTTGTACAAGTTCCCAAAGTATCACATCAAGGTGTCTTTAGGAAACTGGGGAGCTGTAGATAGGCTGATGCTTCACAAGTTAAATATTCAGTATGTTATTGTTTCCACTATCAGAATGAATTAAATGGCAACTCAGATGGTGTTGCAAGCCTGTTCTATTAAATCCAGATCATTCAACTGTTTTTGAATATCAAGCCTTGTCTAAAAGCTCAGCTAGCAGGGTGTTTGGGAGAACTACATATTCCCAAGACTAATGGCACCTTATCCAAAATTTGAGTATCAGCTTTTAGATGTACTGACCCTACAGCTAATCCATGATTCTGTGGCTGCATGGAAGCAGCTTTGGTTGCTGAATTTGTCAATCAGTTGCTGTAGATAAGAGTTCTTCAGATGGTTTGTAGAATTAGAATTTAATATCTTGCACAATAAAGACAACTCTATTTCTTTCTCCAAAGAGAGAACAAAAGAGCAATTGTTAATTTAAACTAGAATCTGGTCTTACTGTAACTTTATTTCAAGCGGTGTAAAGCTTTCAGTTGGCTGTTTCTTCTTTCCCTGAGTTAAAATCTAGTTATGCTAATGGAAAGGCAGTATAGTCACCGATGGCAGGACGTGGCATGAACCAGCACAATGATGTGAAGTCTTTCTCTAGTTCTC
The DNA here is from genome assembly GCA_013389985.1 of Dryoscopus gambensis. NCBI lineage: Eukaryota > Metazoa > Chordata > Aves > Passeriformes > Malaconotidae > Dryoscopus > Dryoscopus gambensis. The sequence continues at coordinate 27,663 of WEIT01024603.1, read as the reverse complement.
ATTTCTTCCTATTCTGTGTTCGTGTAACTTCTCAATTTTACTACTGTGTTTGAATTCCCATTGGTTTAGCTAACAGCAGTAATGAAAAAAACCCCTAATTCCTTAACATAAGAGCTTTAGTATCTAGTTTAAGATTGTTAAGTTGCTGTGCTTATCAACTCTAGTCCCAACTGGTACTAAATCCGTAGTGGATTTTGTTGGAAATACTAATTCATCGGGAACAAATAATGTTCCCATATATATTTGGTTTTAATTAAGCTTTTCTAAGTAAGACTTAAATAGATTCAGGTTGGAATTTCAGAATGACAAAAGACACAAAGTGAAAAAATTCCGTTAGTTTATATGCAGTATCTTAGAATCATGCTTCCTTTCAGCTGTATTCTTCCTGAGTTGTGGTGTGGGGGTTTTTGTTTGTGGTTTTCTGGTTGGTTGTTTGTTTTTTTTTTTTTTCCCCCTGGTATCAGTTTGTAGAGTTTTGAGTTTGTTCTCATTAAAAAAATTATAAAAGTTGTGAAGGCTCAGACTTGTGAGGAGGAAAATGTCTTTTTCATTCAGCGGTGAGTTTGATCTTAGGAGCAAGCCAGCAAAAGCTTGGTTACTGACAGTTATCTGAAATGAGTATTATAGAGGAAGATCCCATTTTACTGATGTAGGTAATTTTTAAACTGCCTTGAGTGTCACAAAATATTAATAGAAAATAGCTATTACATGATTTTACTCTTTCATAGGATTCCTTAGGCCAGTTGCAGGCTACTTTGCATGGCCTTCTTTAGGAACCAGTGATGTTCTATAAATAATTTAAATGGTTCTGATTTCTAATCTTTCATCACTATACACTAGCATACATATTTCCCCTGTGATGCTGAGGGAGAGGTCTGTAAAGGACACATCCACTTGTCAGTTCATAGAATATAAAGATGTATACATGGCTTTCATAGTGCATAAGACATTTTTTCTGCCTCAGCTCAAGATAAACAAGGAAAAATCTTGTGTATGTATCACACAATGTGAGCTATTAATTGTAAAGTGTCGGGGTATGTCATAACGAATGTTTTTTTCCAGGCATCTTGATTTACTTGTCACTGCTTGTGTCTTGAGTTTAACTAGGTAAGTGCATGTTTTACCCCTGACGAACTAAGCGCAGTGCAGGGAAGTTAGCAGTGTGTAATGGTGGGTAGAGGCCAGTGGCATGAGGAGATAGAAAAGCCCGACTGGTTTTCTGACCATAGTGACAACTGTTTTTCTTAACTTTGGTCTCATGGAAATAAACATAGTTAGTAAGTATTGTTTCAAAATTGGCTACACCTTAGTACAAAATCAGTGTAAATTGTCCTTGGTAGCAGCCCTGTAAAACCTAAGGGAATTTGTAACCATTCTGAATAAAGAATATTTGGTTAATGTGATGTTAGAAATTCAGAGATTTTATGATAGACATAAAGAAACCACAAAAAGCAAACCAGGAAAAAAAGTGATTATGTTTTTCATAACAGAACTGATTGTTATCAACATAGCAGTTTTGTGTTTAATTTGGCGGAAGAGCCCACCATTGTGGTGACAGCTATCTGAGAAGGAAAAGGTCAGATTCATACCAAATAAGATTGCAGAACAAAATCTCGAAAGATTTGTCAGATTCTCAGCTGACACATGTTTTCCTGTGCATCATTGTTCTTTAGATCCTGATATTTTTTAAAACAAAGAGGGTTTTCAGGTAAAGCTTGTGTTGACTAGTTAAATGGTTTTAAAGTGTGCATTATTATTTCAAAATATAAACTTGGAATAAATCAAAGAGAAGAAGAGTAAGGTAAACTGTTAATATATAGGCCTGCAAGATTGAACTGGTTTGAACTGGAAGGCTAAATATTCATTAGATTTTGATTTCGGTTATGCAGTGCTAGAATCTGTTGGCTTGAACAGAAACATATAGAAACCTCTCTGTAGCTGTTGTCAGACAAGTTTCTTGTTTATCAGACAAGCAATGGAGATGTTTGATATGTTTGTTGTATATGGAACAGTGGGGATCACAGGGTTTTGGAGCTGAGCTGTCCTCACAGTGGGAGTTGATGGGAGAGAAGGGGGCAGAAGACTGTGTGCATAGTCCAAGCATATGGTAGTGTCCCTGGCCACGTGCAGTCCATTGTCTTTTTTAATAGTCTTTCCATTCTATAAATTCAGTGGGTTTTGTCTTTTTCTTTCAAAATTGTTTTAAAAATCATCAGTGCTTTTGGTAACTCTTATGATCTGTAACATAGTTTTGTAATTTGTCACAAATTATAACTTGTGCAGGAACAGAGATGGGAAGAAGAGCTATTCAGAGGAAGGAGAATGAAAGATCCAACTTCTGGGTGTCTAAACCGTGTATCACATACTAATTTTAACTTTTTTAATGACTCTGTGTATTCTATGTTTCAGAGCTATGAAGGTGTATTGTCATTCAACTTCCTGGATTCATGGGAATTTTTTAAAACTCTCAAAACTCTAAAATTTTTTAAAACTCTGGTTTGCTAAAAATAGAATTGCATTAATGCAAAAGTAATCTGTCTCCAACTGCAAGTGTACTGTTGGGCTTTTTAAAGCAGTGTTTGTGGCCTTTGTTTCATATAAAGTTCAGTGTTCTGAAATGCACATTGAATATTTCTGTTTTAAGTCTTTTAAAACAAGGATCTGTAAGTATAACACTGTAAGTATAACATTATTGAAAAGGAAATTTGGATAAACCTTTTTGCTACCCAGATTAGATTAATGAGATTTTTCTGGCAGCACTTGAGGTTTAAAGTGAGCAAATGGACTGGGAGTAAAATAATTGATTCCATTGCCACATGCATGCTCAAGTTTGCAAAATATAAGCTAAGCAGAATACTTGTTTCATCCTACTTTGTGGCTCTATTAACTAAAATGAACTATAGCTTATCTTAACCAACAAAAGGTGGAAGTGATTTTTTAAATATAATGCATTCCTGAAAGGCATTGCTTACTGAAAAGAGCATGTAGTTTGCAATATAATTTATTGTAGTATTCTTTTTATGTCCATTCAATTTGAAAGCTTCCCCTTTCTTTCAGTAAAGTGCTACAGTGCATTTTATACACAAGCTGTTCTGTTGTTGGCTGTTTCCACGTATTTCAAAGGTGTGCAACTAACTACGAGTCTCATTTGAAGATTTTTTTTTTTTGAATCTTGCACAGAAACTGCTTTATGAAACACATGGGGGTTTTGCCTCTCTCCTAGTAGGAACATAATATTCAAGAGGAAGGGAAAATCTCTCACTGTATTCTAGGTGTGGCACAGAGTCAATGTGTGACAATATGTGAATGTCTTTGCTTGAATCTTTTGCTAAGGGGAAATCTTTGTGACTACCCTACCACAGAAGGAGGCTAACCTGGAATGATACTGAAACTTTGATCGAAAGTCGGTGTTCTAGGTAAAATTCCTGTAACTCGTTGACTTGACTGGCACTACTCTGGGATTTACTTTACCAGCATTAATATTTTGTTTCAATGAAGAGCCATTGGTGTTAGTCAGTTTAATCACTGTATCAGTTGAAATCTGAGAGCTTTCTGAAGCAGTTTGGGATCCTTCAGGTATAAAAAGGGGTACTAGAAACTAACTTGGTCTAAGTACCACTTAATATTGATTTCGTTTAACAGTATTTTTTTCACTTTGTAGCTCTTGTTCACACTTAATGGCCACCCAGTTAAACTGAGAAGACCTATAACAACATCATTAAAAAACCCACTACCCCACAACTCTATCTCAGGATGCTGATATTTAATCAGTTTTGCGATTGTTTTTACATCCTAATGAGCTTTGCTTGAGTTGAGTTTGTTCTCTCTGTGTTGAAATTATATTGATGATCTCTAAAATATTGTGGATTATCAAGTGACCTATGCAAAATATATTTTCTACACACCAGCAGCAGAGTATTACTGTTGTAGGATGTGCTGGAGAGGGGGACCTTCATTTCAGCCTCATGATAGAATTGTTCAGGTACAGCCTTGAGCAACCAGTTGCAACTGAAAAAATGAATCTTTTGCAGAGGCTTTGGTAATGAAGTTTTTATAGTAAATTCAGTAACTTTAAGTTGCAGTACAGTCATTAAAGATCTAATTACTTATCTTCTAATTTAAAAAACAGACTCGTAAAACACTGACTATAATGTCATTCTATGGGTGATTCTAGTGAGTAAGTAGGCTACAATATGATACTGGGCAAAAAGTGTGTGGACTAATAGTTCACTGCTTTGGAAATGTCATAGTATCTTCAGTGAATGCAAGAGAACATTAAAAAGCTGCAGCCTCATCAATTTATGAAGGATTATAAATTATGATAACAGATGAGGGGGACTTGATAACCAAGGAAATCTTCCAGTTCCAAGTCCTAATGAAGGTCATGACACAGGCAAAATCCTTCAAAAGCCAAAGTAATTGAAGTATTTCTCTTCTGAAAATGGTTTGAAACTTCAACATAACTTTTTTCTGTTTATGAATAGCAAGACAGAAACTTCATTTTGCTGGGATTAAGGAAGTAATGGTAGGCATCATCCCAGGAGCAAGTCAGAAAAGTATTATGCCTTAGAGGAACAACTTACTTTCCTGTTCCTCTCCTTAAGGCTGCAACATTATCAGTCTGTTTTCCTTTTCAAAACTGTGTCACCTCTACACCAAAGTGCATTTTAAGGTGGGAACTGGTCCATTTACAGGTGCCATAGTAGATGCATTTCGGAATCGGTTCCCTCTGTGCCAAGAATCTTTGAGGATGAGATAGAATAGATGAGAAGTTGCTGGGATAGAATAGATGAGAAGTTGCTATCTCCATGGTTATTTTTCTTTTTGACCAGGTAGGGAGAGGTACAGTCCTACTTTTAGCTGCTGGGGTGTGTGAGATGCAAGATGAACTGCTGACCTCCAAGGGTCATGTTTAACTTGGAGTTGGCTAAATGCAGAGTTAAAGGTTTAATTTTGGAGAAATAAAACAGGAGAGCAATCTTTGAGAAACCAGAACACTTTCAATTCCAGAGGAAAGGATGTGAAAAGTTTACTCTAGAAAAATCATGATTTTTTAAAAATTTATTTGCAAAATGAGATTAATCTCTGGGAATGTTTTCCCTAGTGGTCATATTCAGTATACCTTATGAATTTTTGTCCAGTTCTGCAAGTGTTCCCTATAATGTTTCTTTACATCTCCTTTATCAGTTTGTGTCCCTTACCAGAGGTACAGTGGCTGCTAGGGCAGAGAGTATTGCTCTTGCATTGGACAGTTGAGAATCAGATGAGACCTGGAATCTGGTGTTTCTGTTGATATTTTGAACATGTTTGCTGCTAGTAAGTTTGAATTATTCTAACATTATTGCAGAAGAAGTAACACAGCATTAACTACTGTCTCTAAATCTTCAGAATCAGAATTTTTCACTCTAAATATGCAGTTATGATAATAAAAATCAGGGAATAATTCAAGGGGCAGCAGAGCTGATGGAGTCTCTGTCCAGGGTGGATGCCGCACAGCCTCGCCAGACACTGTTCCCAGTTTGCAGTGACGTGGGCTTGCTCCCTTCTGCTCTGCTCATAGTGGAGCTGCTGCTGAGCTGCCTTGCTTGTGAACTGAGCAGTAAGTACTGTGTGAGTGTGCCAAGGATGTGGGACATGGGATGGGACCTCGTTCCTGTGGGAGCCATGAACTGTTCTGCTCCTTCACCGCATCTTTTGGAGCAATGCTTTTTAGTAAAAGCCTGTCAGGGGTTCTGTAGATAACTGTTTTATCCTGGAAGGATACAACTGAAACTAAGATGAATTGCTAATCTCTGAGTATTAAAATTCATAGCCTAGAAAGCTTTGTTGCCTCTTAAACTTTAAGACCATGCAACTGCATTCTGTTTTCCTTTCATTGGTGTAAATCTACCTTCATTTCACTGAAAGTCAGCCTAGCATGCAGCTGGAAAGAAAAATTCAGGCTGTTTAATGAGATGCAGTTGAAGAAATCCAGTGAGACAAACTAAGATGAATGAACATGTGGGAAGCAACTACAGTCAAAGTGAATAATATGCTACATTTGGAGAAATACAAACTAGTAGGAGGGTAGGAATAAAGTGCTTGCACAGAGTAAGCCAATTGCCTAGAGCTGAATACCCAACAGTAGTTAATTTGGGAGATGAAGTTATTGTCCCATTGCATTGCTTTCCTAAAAGAAATGAGGTAAAACTGGTCTGACACTTTTGAAAGGCAAGGCAGCAGCTGAATCAGTATCATGAATTGACCCTGTTGAGAACTTGTGGCTTTTCCTGAAACACTTCCTGAGTGTGGAGGGGGGAACAAAACAAAAAAACCCTCAACCAAACAGTAAAAAACCACCTCAAAAAAACAAAAAGCAAAACCAAACCAAAACCAACAAATCCAGAGCAGTTACTTATTCTCTTTTATGAATGCTTTGGTTTTTCCTATTATTATGGAAATTTTTTTAATGTTTGCATGATCATCTTACAAATATGTACTCCAGAAAAACATCTGAACTAGTATAGGGCAGTGTATCTTACATCTGTGTCTTCTAAAATGCAAAGTGGGGAGGTCATGTAGGTGCAGTTTTTAAAAGTATGTGGTGTTCTTTTTGTATTGCCTAGCATGTTACTAATAGTAAGACAATGTGCTCTGTCAGCATGTTTCATTTACCATGTCACTGTTAGCTTCCCCAGGAGTTCTTAAGTGCTCTGAAACAATATGGGCTTTGAATCTAATTGAGGCAAGCCTGGTGCTGGATAGTTTTGGAGGACATAGATCCCATTCTGCTTCTCCTATCAAGTTAGAGAATTTGTGTTGGGTGATATTTTTTTTACATCGTACTTGTTAAACCTGTGTAGTATATCATTGTAGTTGAGCCTCTTAACAAAAGGTTCTATAGTAGCATAAAAAAGGAGCAAGCATCTCATGATGTAGAATAATTGTCTTTAAATTATTTATAGGGCAGTGGTTGGAACAAGTGATCCCTGCAAGTGGGATTCCCACTTAACGTTCATCACGAGCAAGAAGATGCCACAATCTTCCCTCCCCTCAGCATGCAGAGAGCCTGAGCAGAGAATGCAAAGATCGGGTCTTATTTGTGCAAGTGACCAGGTGACAGCTTCTGTGCCTCCACGGTGCTGCCCAGGTGGAGTAGCCCAATCTGTGAACTTCCAATCACATCCTTTTAAAGAAGATCAGTGTGTGTACATTTTCCATCTGCTAGACTGCTTAAGTGTAAAGAAGTTTTTGAAGACCTCTTGTGTGAATCAGGAGAGCAGTGGTTAGGTAAATGCACATCTGTTGTGGTTAAATATTTTCATTGCCACAAGTTGACTCTGCATCCTTTCCTGACTCCTGCACAGTTACTAGCATGAGGGTGTTCACAGAAAAGGAATCTATCTCGAGGGATGTGCTGTGTTTGTCTGTGGAATATAGGTAATTATTTTCTCGCTCATACACTTATGTTTATACTCAAAGTATTCTTTAAGCTGCTTGTACTCCTAAGTGTCACTATTTTTCATCTATCACCATTCTGCTTCCATTCGTCTATCACCATTCTATTTCCATTCACTTATCACCATTTATCTTCGTGATGCATAGCATGGATAGATGACAAAAAGATTGAACGTGTATCCTGGGTATTTTAGAAAGAAGAAATTATTTTTTCATTTTGATGAAAATACCACTGACTTACTATGCTTATAGTAGTATCTCTGTATATTGCAATTTTTATTTTGGTTTCTTGCTTATTAGCTTTGGTGAGAATCACTCACAGCTCATCCCATCTGTGTCTGGTGTTCAAGGACGTATGCACTTTTCATCAAACTGCATACATGATTTTGACTTGCGGATGATAGAAAATGAAAGGTGAAATGAAATGGCTACAGAGTTTTTAGAACTGAATAATTCCCCAACCAAGTTATGCAGTTACTTCAAGTGAAAAATTAACAACCTACTGTGCTTGGCATTTTAATAATGTATAGTAAGCTGGTCCCATGTCTGTGGGTTTTGTTTGTTTATTTGCTTTTTAGTCCGTGGGGAATTTGTTGGATTTTTTTTTTAATGTTTTGGCACAAAGAATCAAGGACATTTCTGGCATAAGGTTTATTTAATGCATATGTAATTGCTCAATTTTTTTTTTAAATAAAGATGTCTGCATCTCAAACTCTAGTTTTTATGATCAAGTTGTAGATGTTGAGAACTTGATATGCTTTAGGTATGGCACTTACGGGATTTGTACATGAATTTAGAAATTCACGTTCAGTAAATCTGCCTCCGTATTAAGGTACGCAGCAGCTCAGCTCCTGACAGCAACGTGCATTGGCTTGGATGTTTATTGCTGTGTACGTGCAGGGTGCTGGTAGGGGTTTTAACATTCAGGTACAGTACAGAAGAGGCCGATCAGTGTTTCAATCACTGTAAATCATGCAAGTCTATCTTTTGGTTTCCATTTTTGTTTTTCTTTACTTCTTCCCATCACTTTTTGCTTGGAAAAAAAAAATTGGTTTTGTTTTCTTCATTAATCCTGTGTGCTGAGTCTGGATGGGAAGTTTCTATCGGAGGATGTGACAAAGATACGTCTTCGTTGTGGGTGCAGGAGGGAAGGGGAAAAGGACACAGTTTGTTGCACTAGGGAGTTGTTTGAGTTGTTGTGGTATGCAAGATGGGGAAAGACTGTATTCCTTTTGAAGTCCTGAGCTTGAGGCAGTAATACTAAGCTTTGCTCTACCTCTTCAGTCACCCTCCTATGTATAAAAGTAGTTGCCAGGGTGAGAGAGGCCCCTGACTGAGCTAACCCTGGCGAAGGTTTCTGTTCCCATTCTGGCTGAGAAGGAGAGGAGAATGTAGGAGTAGGTTTTTTTGGGCTTCTAGTAAAAATAAAAGAAGGTCTCAGTCCCCAGCTATAGCTAGAGAGTCTCTGCTGTGGTTGTTTCCTGTGGATTTTGATACATCATTTGAACACATAAGATGTTCTTTGCAAGTTGTATTTACCCAAATACTGCAACACCTCGAAAATGAACGAAACCTCAGTATTAGCTCTTAACTGTGATTTGTATGAAGTTATTTGATTCTTTGACAAAGTGCTCTGCAGATCTAGGGTTTTTGTACTGTGCTGGTTTTGGGCTCAGGTAGAGTTAGTTTTCTTCACAGTGACGAGTATGAGGCTGTGTTTTGGATTTGTGCAGAACACACTCATGATAATGGAGATGTTTTTGTTATTGCTGAGCAGGACTTGCACAGAGCCAAGTCCTTTTCTGCTTTTTGTACTGCCACACTGGTAAGGAAACATAATCTAGCAAAATGCAGAAACATAGGTTTGGTTTGTGAATGGTAGCACATCTGATACGTGAAGGACTCCTGTGGAGATGAGTGCTTTGTGTTGCTGCTACTTGAATTGTTCTGTAGAAAACAGTTTGGATTCAGTGGTAGTGATGCTGAGCCAAACCTAATGAAATTCAGCCACTACTTCTGTGGGCTGCTGTTGCTTTTTGGGTTCATCGACTCACTGTTGGCTTGAAAACAAAACACAGGGTTTGTGTGTAGAATTAATTGTGGTTTATGTAGCAGGACTGACCTTCAGTGCTCTCAGTTATAAGCTTGAAAGATGCAAGTTGCGAGAGAAAATTCAACCTAAGTGGATTTAAAGGTTAGCGTTCAGATACCTCTATTAATTTCTTAGTGTTTCTTATCTAGAATTGTCAAGGCTTATCTCAGCCACTTTAACTGGGTGCTCAATTGTCATAGAATCATTTCAAGTATTAGTGCACATTTTAAATAATTCCAACAACTAAGCAGATATCCCCGCTGGCTCCATTACAAATGTGCCTTAAGGTGCTGAATACTTGAAGGTGACTTCCTATTTCCAGCTTGCGCTTCATCAGCAAGGTGATTTGTAACATGTAAATGTAATTGATAGCTCTGCCCGGAATCTAGAGGCTTTGCATAATTCTGTTCCTTACTGCTAATTAGTCCACTAGTCAGTTGCTTCTCATATGATCCTTTATATTTTGACAGTCCTAAGAGCAGTATTCATCTTTCACAGACATTTCTCTAAAACCAGCAGACATTCTGTTAAACTCACAGTCTCAAGTGGGATACTGAGTGAAGACTCCAAACAGAGGTTCACAACTTAAATACTTTTGGGAGGTGACCTGACCTCTGTCAGCAGTAAACTTTATGGTGTTCTTCACCACACCCGTGCTGTCCAGCACCAATATTTGAGGTGCCCTCACTGGTCTGGCTATTGGGTTCCATGAGGCTGCTTTCTAAAACTGCTTTCAAAGCAAGTTGCTGTTCTCTATACTTTCCAGACATTCTGTGGAGGATCAAGCCAGTTCTTGAACAATTCTTAATTAAAGTATCTTGCTTAAGAAAAGCAGACTCTTGTTATTTAAGCAGTATTCTCTCTGGAGAACAGCATGTTCCAGACACTTCATTATTTTGAAAATTCTGTCTCTGAAGATCAAATTCTACATGAGTCTCTGCTACAGTAATGTTTCAGTTTGAGATTGGATTTGATTGTTGCTAGTGCCATGAAAATGTATTTAAGTAGGACTTTGTGGCATTTCAGTGCAAATGAATAATAAGAGATTGGTGTATGCCAGACTTATTTTCATAAAAATGTAGTAGAAGAAATTATTTCAGGCTTTCTCTTGCACTGACATACTGAAAATTGAGCCTATGAAGCACTAAAAAAATTAGAGAGAACAGGAGTTGGTTAGAACTGGGCTGAATTAATTTTGTGCCTAGATCTTTGTGCTATGCTTCTTAGGTGGTTTTTTTGTTACTTTGAATTCAAAGACAAATGTGAAAAAAACATGATTTGTGTCCAACAAAAGAAGCGGCTATAGCTGATAAAAATTAGAAAGAAATCCATCTGGTTGCAAGAGTTGACTTAAGCTGTACCTCTGTTTTCTCCACCTGTCATTGATTGTGCCACTGCATACAATGAGGATATGCACACCTATCTGTAGTACAGGAAGTGCTTGAGGTTTCCAAAAGCTTTAACTCAGGATGAGGATAGTGGCTTACACAAACTACTCAGATCCCCACTGTCATCCACTGCTTGGAGGAAGTGGCAGACCATCATCCAAAGTACTGCACCTCCCTCCTCCCTATAAATCTGTCAGCTGTTGAAGAACAACCATGTTCTAAGGATGTGTCGCAGTTATTTCTATTTTCTTTGCACTAGCTCTTGCAACCCTACAATGTAGAATAATATTTTGGCAATATAAGATGCAAATTAAACAAATTAAATGACTATCCCAAAAATGTAGTTTGGGAAGTAACGCAAATCTCAGTTTGTTCTGGACACAGTGGGTCAGCCTTGTGTCCCATAAGTGAAATTATTGTTTGTGCTGCTTTGCACTGGGATGCAGATGTGAACATGTTTTTTAGGTGAAGATTCTCAAGGTGGTGTTGTTCTGCTACAGGCTGGAGCCTTCCTCTATACCTCTTTGCTTTTTTTTTTTTCCCCTGAATACTGGTGCTGTTTCTTTTTTCCTAGCAATAAATATGGCTGTCTAACATTCAGTTTTTCAGCACATACTCTGCTCTTAATGAATGTGATCATTTACACAGTGTCACCGTAGTATTGGCATGCTAAATAATTTAGAGAGCTGTGGCAGGTAGATAGCTCTGTGGTGTCTATGTTACTATGGCAATGCATTTGCCTAATGTAAATATTAGTCATTCAGACTGTATGAATCTCAGAGCTTCTGACATTATTAGCTATGTCTGGGAGGTGGGAGTCTGCATATCTGAAAGAAAAGTTGTTCTGGCAATATTAATAGTTTAAAGATTCATAATTCCTTCTGCTTTGTGACTGAGCTGCATAATCTATTGATTGTAATGAACAGAGCAGAACATTTCTCATATTTTTTTATCATGATTGTAATGCAGCTCCATTATAAAGAAATAGATAACTGTATTCTGATCCTCTAAAAGTTCAGCTGACTGAAATGGTAGGAAATAGGATCTTGAGGGCCATCAACTTTGCTCCTGAACACAGTCAAGGCAGTTTAGGTGCACAAGAAATAAAATCAAACTTGGAAGAAAAATTTCAGGGGTATTAGACTGAGTTCCCTGACTTGAAGAGGAAGCCAAGCCTAAGAGGCTTTTCTGTCCCCTCTATAGGTACCAGCAGGTATAGAATTACTTAAGAAACACCTAATTTGTCCAAAAATTATTTTATAAACAATATGTTAATGAAGTTTGTTTCTTAAATAGTTTTTTGAATTGTTTTAGTCCATTTTTGTGAACCATTTCCAGGGAAAATGAACTACCTTCTGTGAAGTCTTCTCTTTATTGCCAACTTATTTGTGATTGTATGAACTATTCTTTATGATCTGCTAGCACCTTTGAGGCAACAAATAGAAGCGGGAAAAGAATTAGATCACAGTTGCTAGTGTATATAAAAGTTTGGTCACTTAAAGCCAGGAATGCTGAATATGCTCCAGTAGTATTTGTAACATTTTAGGTACTTTTTGAAGCCTCGATGTCTTAAACTGCTAAGCTTAAGATCAATTTTAAAAAGATGATTTCTCTGGAATGTTCTGCCCTTTCCCTGTGTTTAGAATTGTTCCCACCCTTCCTACCAAACATCTGTAATGCAGAAAAAGAAAGCATGGTAAGCAGTGAATGATGTCTTTAATTGTTTGTAGGGTAGATCATACTTGAGGTTTCTGTGTGCCGTAGTCTGACATCAGTGCTGAGCATCTTTCGGTGTTTGGCCCATTATCTGTTAAAGAAGGAAATAATTCAAGTAACAGTAGTAGCGAAGCAAAGACTTCTGGTTTCTTTGAATTTCATAGGAGAGCTTTTGCTGGACTTGTGTAAGTGTTCTTTACTTTTTCTATCTGTGAGACGATAAAACTTTTGCTGTCAGTGCTTGCACGTAAGGCAAAGCTCCTTACTGGACAAGAATACAAACTAGAGTTGTTGCTTTTCCATGGCACTGATGCTCACAAATGCTAGTCTGGAACTCAAGTTAACCTAGGAAAATTAATTATTTACCACTTCTTTTCCTGACAAGCCTGCCTGTGGGAATACTGTGCTGTTGGCGGTCTCTTCTTTAAAAATATAGTATAATTTAGGCGTATCTGTTGATTATAGATGCAGAGAAGTATTGAAACATTTAGATTCAGAATGCCTACCAAGTATTAGCATAGTCAAAATAGTAATTAGAGGAGCTTCTCCGATTATGCTTTTAGTAAACAAACCACACTCATAAAATGGCTTGGGAAAAGCCACATCCAGCACAATGTATTGGAGGAAAAAAGACTGCAGGGGCACTTTCCACTCTGTGGAAAGAACCAGTGTAGAGAGACTTGCTCCTGTGGAATCAGGCTGGCAGGGTTTTCCCTTGGGGAAAGAGACTTGATGCTTCCGCTTTTCCAAAGTCACAAGTATCCATTTTCAGGACAGATTTCTGTGAGGGATACTTCGAGCTCTCAACAAACACTCTTTTCTAAGTTTGGCTGATGGACCAACTGTGTGCCGCCGGAGCATGGCAGAGTGGGAGGGAGGGGATAGGGTGTATGTTGCCTTGGCATAACTCATACCAAGGGGGTCTGGTGGAGGCTCAGCTGGCTTGGTGAGCTTGTGGCACTAGAATCTACCACTGAAGTAGACTGCTTCCTTTTTTTTTTTTTTTTTTTTTTTTTTTTTTTTTTTTTTTTTTTTTTTTTTTTTTTTTTTTCCCCAGCTGCAGCACAGGCTTGGGGATGCCAGGCAGTGATCCCATGGCTTCCTACGAGCAGGGATGCAGTGGAATGCTCCACAGAAAGCTGTATATCAAGTCTTTTCTTTCTGACCTCCACGGCATTTCTTTGCTCCTACTGCTGAAATATGGCATGCCTGTATTTTAAAGCTGGGCTGAAGAAAGTGGAATGGATTGTGTTACAAGCTGAATGTTTAAATTGGGTGATAAATTGAAAGGAACAAAAGTGTGTTCAAAAAAGCAGTTGCATTTAATGTTTCACACATGATTTGCTCCACTAGTTTCTTTTACTGTCACGGTCCAAGTGCATTTTCACTTTTCCCCAAGAAGAAAAAAGTCTAACTGTTCTGCAGTGCCTTTTTTACGTTTGTAATGAATGTCTGCTTTTGAGTATTACCTTACAAATAAAAGGTGGAGATTTTATCTGTAGTGTTTTTATGCTTTGTGTTGTCATTCTTTATATTCTACTTTGAAAAGGTAATGATGGCAGTTGTGCAGTCCTGTATATGACTCTCCTAGAGGAAGGAGAGCTGGCACCAGTCTTGTGTTGGGATGGAGAGATCCCAGAGGAACTGTGTTTCTCAAGCTTGTGCTGACTGTTAAGTTGTTTTTGGACTGGCACATGTGAGTCCTCACACTAGGTAGTGTTGATCATGGATAGCTGGCACTTAATTATCCCAACTCGCCATCTTTTTGTTGCTGTCACAGGACAAATACATTGCAGAGATTAAAATGGAAAGAATGCTATGGCCCTTGTCCTTTTACATTATCCTGAAAAATGATTATTGTCTGTTTAAGTGCTTACATAGATGTAGCATAAAAATATATGGGCTAGTGTAAGGTCTAAAGTGTATTTCCAGTATCCTTTTCAGTAAATGGAGGTGCTGTTATAGTTGTAGTTTTGACAGAAGATGGTGAAAAAGGTGATAAAAACCCAACAGCTATGGTTTCCAGGGTTTTGTTGTTAATTTTGTTAGTATCTCAGTGCTTTCTTTTTCTGTTAAGGATTAGAAAGTATATGTCAAGTGTAATTTTATATATTGTAGATACAAAAATATTTGTTAAAATTAATGTAAGACAGACGCTGTTGAAATCATAGTAACAAGCGATTTTTAGCTGCCTGTTGCATTGTTAGAACATGGCTTTGGGTTCTCCGAAGCATCAGGAAAAGGCACGGAAGGCTCGAGCTCTCTCACAGCATGAGCTCAACAGGTGTTTATTTCCAGGTGCAGAGCACTTAACTTCAGAGCTACAGCAATACTAAAGGATGTGATTCTAACATCCCGCTTGGTTATTATAGTTTAATGCCACTCAGCATTATAATTAGCTTTACTAGACATTAATAAGTGGGTTTAATATTCAAACCATGGTGTTGGAGTTAAGTGTGCCAATGAACCTTATCAGTGGAGCAAAATGTAAATTTTAACTCATTTATCTCATTAGCCTTTAATAAGGCTGCGCTTCGCAAATCATGGCTGCATCATCTGCTGATTATACCCTCTGATCTGCTAAGCAAAATAGCAATCTAATAATAACCATACATTGCATGAAATTCTCCCACCAGTGTTCTGAAACACTTCATGTATTTTTTCTTTTTCATTTAGGGGGCCTTGATTGTGTCTTATCTCTTCTGCACAATGCCAAAATATAGAAGTGAAGGTAAGATGAGAATTCATTACTCGTAGGCCCTGGGTTTAGAAGTGTTTTGCCAAATAGGAGTTTGTGATGTGAGCTATAAGTCTAAGAGTGTGGTGCATAGGGATCCTGAGAGTTTTTGGGACAGGTAAACAGCCGGACAGTCAACTGAACAATGCTGACTTGCTGCCTTAATAATAATCAGAGCTCTCCAAGTCTGTGGCTCTTGTATTTAGAGAGAAACTGAGCTGAGTGATTTGCCTCAGGCCCATGTACAAAGGAAGAGAATTAGAAGAGAAAGTTAAGTTTAGTGGCTTAAGCTCTTGTATGCAAGCAGTTACCATTGCAGCTCGTGATGGTGATCACTATGTACCTCACATGTTACTCAGAACAAGTAAGAGGAAATTGAACACACTTGAATTCTTCCAGCAAGTCCAGTTTAGATGCTTTTCTCCAGCAAGTTGCTCATGCAGTGATGTCTAAGTCTAAAGAAACTTGTTAGTTCTTCTAGAAATTTTCAAGCTTTGAAGGTTTCCCAATAAATGTTGGTAAGATTCACTGACTGGGAGTGAACAGGGTTTATTCTGCTGTCTGAGGCAGCAAAACTCAATCATTCCAGTTATAAGCTGATTTGGTTCAGGTTTGCTTCCATGTGGTCTTTTATTTTGAAAAAATTATACTAGCAGTCTCAGGTTGAATTTTTAAATTATTGCATCTCTTTCTAGAGCAGCATTAAAGCAGTATTTCAGATACATATGGTCTGTATGAGAGAATCTGTTTAAATGGTTGCTAGAGGTGCAAGGGGAATTTCTTTTCTTACCATACTGGGTTAAATTGATATTTAAACCACTTTGTAGTGTGCTGGGGGATGCGAGATGGGACAGCTGCTAGCAGTCTATTTTAATAACAGCAGCTACTGCCTCCACAGGTGCACAGAGCCTGTTGACTGCTTTTGGGGGTCGATGGACTATGCTAGTAGTCATCCATCATAGTACCGTGTTGTATTTTCTGTGATGATCTTAGTGATGGTCGAGTTTGTAGGTAGATACATTGTCACAGAGAAAACTTAGGTTTTTTCCGTATTCAGAAAAAACTGGGGGTTTGGCTCCCAGTCCTACTGAGTTAGAGGGTGGAGAGGTATTCCATCTGTACACATGCAGTCCAGTGGTTTTCATTTTAAAGTGTTGGCAACTTTGGGGACTGAGTCTTTCCAATTAGGCCGATTGTTGTGGTATCCATAATTGCACCTGTATGTGCCTTTGGTACTGGCACTCCTGAAGAGACGCTTTCATAGTATCATAGAATGGCTTGGGTTGGAAGAAACCTGAAAGATTATCCAGTTTCATTCCTGCCACCATGGGCAGGGACACCTTTCACCAGATGAGGTTGCTCAGGGCCCCATCTAACTTGTCCTTAAATACTTCAGGGACTGGGCATCCACAACTTCTCTAGGCAACCTGTTCCACTGTCTTACTATGCTCTGAGTAAAGAACTTTTTCCTATCACCTAATCTAAACTCCTTCTCTTGTAGTTCAAAAACATTTCCCCTTGTCCTAGCACTGTCTGTCCATGTAAAAAATTGCTCTCCCTCCTTTTTGTAAGCCCCCTTAAAGTACTGGAAGGCTGCAGTGAGGTGTCCTTGGAGCCTTCTCCATGCTGAACAACCCCAGCTCTCTCAGCCTGTCTTTGTAGGAGAGGTGCTCTGCCTTCAGGTCATCTTTGTGGCCCTCCTCTGGACCTGCCCTAACAGATCCGTATCTTTCTTGTGCTAAGGACTGCAGACCTGGGTGCAGCGTGCCAGGGGCAGTCTCACAAGGGCAGGGTTTTCTTCTATCCTTAATTATCCTTCTTATCCTTAATTTGTCATTAGTGATATGTACTTGGTTTTCTGCTGACTTACTAAAAACTCATTTATTTTCAGTTAGTTTTTTCAGCACAGATGCTTGGTTGTATGCAAATGCTTCATAAAGTCACTGAAGGGCTTCCTGAGACATTCTGTGATACTCATGACTGAATCCTTCAGAGTAAAAGTCTGCTTGGGAACAGTAGGGATGTCTGAAGTGCCTAACAGTCCTGAAACAGCGCAGAAGAGCTTTATGATTGCAGTGGCTGTGGCATGAATTACTGTGCAAGTATAATGTCATCAGTGGGACAAGGTGAAGATAAAACAGAGAACAGAGATGGCAGTATATGTGGTGACAGTAAAAATACTGTAAGTTTTGTTTTAACAGAGGGATAGCTGGTGAATGATGTAACAGTTTTGCATATTCTAAAGTGCTTTCATAACTGATGCATCAAAACAAAAAATTGGTTTGACATACGCTTTCTACAATTCAGAGGTTGGAAAAATAATCATAATTTTTTCAATTCAGTGTCAAGAACCATGTCCTCAGGAAAAAAGTTGGAGGTCTCACTTCCAAACGTGCTGTGGTTATAGCTGACAGCTGTTCAAGGCCTGTGCATAAACAGACTTTCTCATGCCTCTTTGAACTGCTTCTGTCTTCAGCTTGTGTTTCTCCTGTGGAGCTCTCTGAGGACTGGTGTATCAGATGTGCGCGTGGGATACTGTAGCCTCTGCAGCTCTGACAGCTCTCTGCAGAAGGGCACAAGTGGAGGTGAGAAGCAGCAGGGTTCCTCAAGACACACACAGACACTCCCGACTTTCAGAACTGTGCAGGCAGGAAGGAACAACTTGCTGATGGGTGGAACCTGTGCTTTCCCACGCCAGTGGAAGCCTCCATAGGTGTTACAAAATCAGATGGGAGAGGCTGTGGTTTGACTTTTCGTTATCTATGCATTCCTGCCAGGGCTGACATCCAGCTCTCTTATTTACTAGGCTTTCAGTATTGGTCATTCCAAGTGTTAAAAAGTTTGAATAGTAATTAGATTTTATTTTTACTTGAATCTGATATTTGCTCCACCTTTTAGTACGTATATTTGTGAGGCTCTGTGTTTTTCCAGAACGCTCCCTTTGTAAGATGGGAGTCTTCATTTGCAATTTGTTAGGTTATTTGCCTTCTTTTACTCTCCAGGGTGTGACAGTTGCTAGTTTATCTGCATTCCTTTCTGGACTAGAAAGACACCTGTATTTCTGTTCATGTTTTCTCAAAGGTTCAAAGGCAAGACTGAAAAAAATTTAGACGGAACTGTTATCAAAGTGTCAGATAACCTTGATCTTTTTTTTCTTTTTAATTGTCCCTCTGATTGTTTCTTTTTTTTGTGTGCTGGCAACATGTCTGAGACAGGTGTTGTATAGACTATATATGCTTCATTTTTGACCAGTGCATTAATATGTTAAATTATCCAGGGAAAGGCATTCACAGGAATGGAGATGCCGTAGTGATATTCAGTTTCCAGCTGCAGAAAACTAGGTGGTGTGAGAGTGTAAAATATTTTCATAGTAGAGTAGCCTTATGTTATGAGATCAGAGATGAAGAATTAATTTGCACTCTGCATAATGGACAACTTAACACTGTTTACATGACACAAATAATTTTATTCCTAGGAAAGCTGGAGAATCTTCAAGGGAAAACATTTACCACCTGTATAAAACGCAATGTGACTAAATAGAAATGGAAATAACGTGTAGATTTTATTTTGTTCTGGCTTTTTATGCACTAAACATCATAAAAATGCCAACACTCAATTTTGGATTTTTTTGTTATTACCATATGTATTAAAAGCAAAAAATTTAACCTACATACAGAAAATTGTAGTCTGCCAAAGTCCACCCAACATGCAAATTTGTACTAACATTTTTAAATAATCATGTCACTGCAGGGGGAGAGGTTGTTTTTTCATGGAACTGTGCTCACAGATGTGTTATTTTATTGAGGTTCCTGACTTTATTACAGGAATTAATATAACATGAATCTTCAACTTCTGTTTGTCTGCTCGGAGTTGGAATAGAAAGGGAGAGGGAGTGCAGTGTTTCTGTGCAGTGTCCTGTGAGACAAATGCGTGGGGTTTTGTGCATTGGGGGTGGGGAGCTGGAGGGGTAGGACAGGATTTTGTAAGGAGTGTTCATTTTGCCATTTTTTGCCCCCCTTTTATTCGTCCACCCTTTCATTCTTCAATGTACAGTGAGATACAATGATTCGTGTGTCTCATCTTAAACACTAATGCTTATTCAGTGGTTTTGCCCAAATTTGACAACTGAAAAATCATAAAAAAGAATTTTGCAAGTGGTTTTCTCTTTGTCAAACTTGAACATAATTTAGAAGAAAGGAAGTTCACTAGCTTCTGGAGCTTTCTCCAAGCTAAATTGGAAATGTCTGATGCAAACAATATTGGTTCATAGTGTTCTGTTGTTTCTATGCTTTTAATTCTTTTAAAGAAGGAAAGAAAGCTGACAAAAATACATTTATATTTAAAAGTATCAATCCACTAAATACAACATTTTGCCACAAGGCCCTTCCTAGTATGAGGCGATAGATTTACATAGGGTGGGATATGTAAACAACCTTTCAGATTTTAATAGCTCATTAAGTTGACTAGGTTTGAGAAGTAATTTGTGATGGGCTTCTGCCATCCTACAGTGCACTGAGATGGTTGTCCTGAAGCTCCATAACAATATGCTTTTGCTCATTCCCTTTGTTCATTAGTTGATCATGTCACTAACATGCTATCATTTCAGAGTGTAGGAAATAATGTTGATTTGGTGGATAAGTAGCTTGGGGTGGTAATTCTCCCTAAAATGAGTAGTTTCAGTAACTGTGTACAGAAGATAAATGACAGATTCAAGTTATCTAGTCAATTATTATAGTCTGTGTACCATAATGAACATATTGAGAGGTATAAAAGGGTTTTACTGTGTGATAGCTACTTAAATTTAGATAGAGTTATAAACTGTTGTTTTCCAGGAAAAAGAGAACTTTGTATTGTGAATGAAGTTTTGGGAGGAGAAATAAGTATGCTTATAGATTAAGTATTTTGTTAGGAACTATGCAATAAGCATTCTATACATAACAGTTTTGATTTAATGGAATATTCTGTCCTTTTATGGTGCTTTTAGTTTGAAAGAGATAAAGAGAAGTATCATGTGCATGTGAACAAGAGAGCAATTCCATCTGCAGAGTGGAAGTTCTTTTCTCAGTGAAAACTTGGCAACAATCCTCTTGGGAAGCTTGTTGTTTGGTTTGTTTCTTTATTGATCAAATAATCACGATAGTCTTAATGGTGTTTTACTGCTTATTCTTGCGTTTGAACTATATTTAGAACCTGCAGAATCAATTCAGAGTGCAGAGATTTAAAAAAAAAGGTTTATGGCTTCTTTATCATGAAACACGGAATGTTTAGAATATATGTGTATTTGCATTTTATTGTAATTACTGCTGAAAGCACACATGTCTTCTTAAATGTCACTTTGTAGGCTTGAGAACATTATTCTCGAACTTCTTATGCTTATTATAATGAGTAATTTGACATGTTGTACAAATCACTTGAAAAATCGTCTTACATATTATTGCTGTAGCCATAAAAGATATAGCTTAATCTTGTTTTCTGTAATCTACATATGATAATTGCAGGTATGTTGATAACATTTTTCTAGACCATCTTTCTCTTGGGAAGGTAGTATTTCCTGTTCTGTATCCTAGTGTTATGAAAATAGTTTTAAATCTTAAGAGTATAGAGTCTTCTGCTGCTTTGCTGGTCTCGTTCATCTTGCTGTCAGGAAGGCTTTCTAGAAAGGCAACTTAATAATTTCCTATGAATTTATTTTATACTTTTAGCTTTAGAAACTTTCACCTTTCTCAAAAACAATCTAAACAAGAAAAAATGTTCCATCACTTTAGCATCACAACTTCAGGAAACACGTGGTTTTTCTAAATTATGAGCATATTGGGGTCAGGTTTGTGTGTCACAAAGGTGTCAGAATTATCTTTGAAAGCAAAATTGATGCACAGAATGGATGGATCGTTTTGATTTCTTTCTTCCACTAGCATAATCAGAACATAAAGTAAGTTTTGTCAAAAGTCTGCTTTCTGATGTGTTGCTCCCTGCTACTCCTGGATAGTGATGAATTTTGATATAAACCCTGTACGGATTCTCAGTAAAGATGAGAACTTTGGCAACAGCTGTATTTTAGCAGTAATTCACTTCAATTATGACAAAAATTACTAGTCTAGACATAGCTTGTGATATTTGTAATTCACCTATAAACGAAGTAAGGAAAGGTAGCTTCTTTCACTCAGTGACGTGTGCTGTGCCCTTTGGGGTTGTTTTGTTTCTCTTTGAAACTTGAAAACACACTTGCAGTACAAGATTTTAAACTGAGGTTTGTTGTGCTTGTAATGTCTGTCTCACACAGTACAACACCAAATGCTTTGATCTGTGGGCCCTGGACATTTTTATGACTTGATTTTCTACAGAAGCAGTCTTTTCTGGGGTCATCAGTTTTGGTGGTGATGTGGAAATGAAACAGCAAAGCTAAGACTTTTGAACTGATTTCAGTTCAGTGACATCTGCATTCTTTAGTATGTAGGTAGAAAATAACTTTTCTGAATTGCTATTTTTAGGGCATTTTTTAAAGTTCAGTTTTATTATCCCTTTTGCACCAGCTACCTGCTAGTAGCAGGCTAGACACCTCAGTCATACTGTGCCAGAATGCTACTGAGAAAAGAGAGGTATCTCTCTTGGATTTTTAGAAACCTAGCTGCTATTTTATTATTAAGTTTTTAACCAATGTAATCTGTGTTTTGAACTACTAATTGTTACTGAATTGTTGCCTTTCTGTAGTAGGTTAAATGTGAGCACATCAAATACAACAAAGAAACAGGTTTATTATCTTCCTTATCTCTCATAAAAAGGATCAAGTCATACCATTAGAATAACAACCGTATTTTTTTGTCTCTCTAGCTTCCAAATTCTGACCTAGGGATATGATTATGTAGTTCATTGCTCCTGGGACTTTGCAAACATAGCTTCAGTAATTGTATGCTCTCAAGTTCCAGTGAAATTGCCTATGTGCAAACGCATGTGGTAGATGAACATACCCTGTGGTGTAACACATAAATCGGGTCTGTGCTGAGCAGGTCAAGGTCTCTGTCTAGTATTCTATGTTGTTTAATGCCTATTTTCTTGAGCAATCAGTGCCATTTCTCTACTTTGGTAATGTGACCTTTGATGACCTGTCTTTGCTGGGTAGCTGTTTACCTTCCTGGATACACTGTAATTTTAGCCTAACCCATCAATGCATTTTGGATCATACTATGTAACTGGCATCTCTGTTCTTTCATTTTGGCTGACCCTTGCCGCAGGAGTCTCGGAGGGCTTGGGATGTGGCTTAACCTGTGTGCCAGTGCATAGGCTGCCAGCAGGAGTTCATCCTGTTGCTTGCCCTTGAAGTAAGCCCGTTTATGCCAGTGTAGCACTGCTGGGTTGGAGCTGTCAGCTGGGCCTTGACGTGTCACTGCAGCTTGCTTGCTGTGGGGGAATTGCCTGTTCATGTGTCTGAAGAACCGTATAGTTATTTAATGCTAGAACGTGGACCTCCTGATGTATAATACCATAGGATTATACAGATCACATGAAGAGCTTAGTGGTAGCCCAACTGAGCTAATGTGAATCTAGAATAAATATGTGAGTAGTGTAGCTCCCTAGACATTTGATAAAAGATGAATTGTGGTTTTTAACTGAAGCAGGCTGACTGTAGATGGGACAGGAAGATTTTTGTCTCATTATAAAACATACGTGTGTAGTTGCTCTCATGAGAGACATCATTAGGCAGTCTCTGTGGGGACAAGGCACAAGACATTCTTACTTTCATGTTAGCAGGTTGGATTAAATTGTGCTTGATGAGAACAGATTGATACTTTGATTAAGTACATTGCTTTACAATTTGTGGTGACTTGTTCTCTGTTAGGCTTTTAAGCAGATAGCTTTATCAGTGTAAAACATATCTTGTCCCACCTACACTTGGAAGGCTTAGCATCTTTGCAAGTACTGGGTAGAAAAGCTGGATTGAAGAAAGCTGCCTAAATGTGAAATGCTTGCTTGAGGTAGACAAAGGACAGGAAAAAATTTGGGCTGCAGCACTGAAACATCAAAGGACAAATGAAGAAGGAAGATAATTGTTCATGTAGTTTAAATGGTTCCTCTAGTAATCTGCTTCAGCTTTCTTGCTAGTAGATCTTCTGAAGGATAGTAGGACTTAATGAAACTGAGGATTCCTTGATGTAGTGACTTTTAACCATGGACAGTTTCTCAGTTGCCTACGACAGACCTGCTCTTCAGTGAACAACCTGTAATCCTTCTGCACTCTTGAGATGATTGTATAGGATCATTAAGGGTGGCTGTTCTTCATAGGCTTTGCTTTTGCAGCAAAACTTTGCCACAAGCCCTTTGAATCGTTTTATTTGAAAGGATTGATGTCTTCCTTTGAAACAGTATTGTTAATAAGATTTAAACCCTCTCCCTGATCATAGTCCCTAAAGAAAATCTGACAAATTCATTCAGAAGCCTTTCTTTTCAATCAGAAGTAAACAAATCCTGAACAAGGTCCCTTTTAAGTTGAAACATAGTTGAGGCGTGCTAAAATTTGCCATTCATTTTTCTCTTGCCTTCCCTCATCCACTTATCAGAGACCGCAGAGGTGTGATTGCATAGCTGTGAGCAAGACCCTCTGCTTCTTTGAAGTGGTCTAATTTCAAGCCCCTTTATGCTACACTGATCCATGGAAAAAGTTTTGATATATGCTGTTTCTTTCATGGCCGTCGAGGTTTCTCTGTTGCCTCTTGTGTACCTAGACTGACAGGGCAGAAGGCTTTGGGTGATAACAGAGGTTCACTTGTGTTTGCGAGTTGTTGAGCATGGCATCTTAATGTCTCAACAGAAGACAGCCTTGATAAATTGCACAGACTTGCAGTGTATTTTATGTCTTCTTTACTATATTACTGTATTAGGCTGTGTATCTTTTGTCTTTGTTATACATTGCCTGGGAAATCCCAATCCTGCCAATTTCTGTTCTGGTTTGGTTTTTTTTAATTCAAAAGTGAAACTTTTGAGAAGAGACACTCCAGTGTGAGAAGACTCCACAAGGGCTTCTCTGCTAGGCTGCTCTTCCAGTGTACTTTGCAGTAGAATAAGTACTTCTTTTGATTGGGGAGTTCAGCCCTGTAATCAGCTGTGTAAAAAGAGCTGATGGCTTCCAGGCTTCTGAAGGAAAACTGAACGCAGATATCCTCCCGTGAGTCCAGTGACTGGGTCTCACTCTTAAGTGAAGCTACCCCATGCAGTTGTGGACTGCTGATTTTCTTCAACTGGGAATAGGCCAAGTTGTACTAAAGCTTTCTGAAATAGCTCTAGAAGGCATATGTAAGTGGACTTGACCTTGTGATAGGGTTAAGCAACTGATAGATAAGATATGAAAGATTTACCTGCTAAGAAGGTTCTGTTACTGTATGGCAGAGTCAAAGGATTAAACTGAGTAGTGACTTTTGGAAGTAGGATTTTGAATGGACTGCATGAGAGGTATATTCACATTTGTCAGGGTTATCAAATGGTGGAGTAATAACTTGATCAGGATTTAGCAGAGACAAAAGGCTACATTATTGTAAAATTTTAATCATGAACTGATTAAAATAAATGGTTACTTTTGTTCTTAGTGGCCCTTGAGTTCACGTCTGCTTTTTCCTCCACGAATTTGTGTTTTATAAATTAATTTACTTCCTCACCTTTGGACTCATTATGGTCAGGTTATTTGTCTCGTTTAATTGGAGTGATATTTAATTCACAGGGAATGATGTGATGTTACAGTTAGAGTTGCACATTTAAGTCTTGCAATATAATCAAGAAAACCTAATCCAGTAATAAAATCTGCTTACAATGAATGTAGTGTGCCTGCTATTGCTATAACTACAGCATGCTGTTAGATGAAATATATCTTACAAGATAGTCTCTCTTCCACTTCAATTACCTTTTCTAAGTAGGGACGCTGTTTTTAGGATCTACTCTGTGACCACTTAAGTTGTCAAAAGCTTTTTGAAACACTATTACAGAGTTTGAAGTCTTTGAAGCCTACACAATCTATTATAAATAGATTGTGTTTTGTATTAGTAAGGAAATCCCAGCATCCCAAGACGCTTTTGAAACTGGAAATATTTGCTTCCTTAGGGGAATTCATTTGAACTTAAAAATATTATTGCACATTGTAGTCTGCAATGCTGTCTTGTTACTTTTAGATTAGAGATGATTAAGAAGCCGTAGTTGGGCGGCTGTGAGGATAACGTCCGTGCTCTTCAACTGCTCTCAGATTTCTGATCCAATAGCTGGGCTAGAGCCAAGTGAACGAAGCCCTTGTCAACATTTGCTGCAGGCAAGTTGTTTTCCACTAATAATTTAAATTTGCGATTTTTATTCTTCATTTGATTCTCTGTATAGTCCGTTCATGATGACTTTTGTGAAGTAGGAGTAAATATTCCGAGTGAAACATTAGAGATGTTATTGTTTGTCACCACAGGACAAATCATCTTTTTGGTGATTATTTCTTATTAAAGAGGTAAGCGGCTTTAATATTGGGATTGTATGTATGTGCAGTATTCTGCTAGGTGCAGGTTTTAGTTGTAGAACATAAATGCTGGGGATGAATTTGCTATTTTACAGTTTGTTGGTTGCACATTCCTGAAGATCTTTACCAAGCAGTAGGGTAGTGTTTGTGTCTGTAATAACAGTCAATGGACCAGGCAGGATGCGTGAAACATCAGCTTGAGGGGACCTTCCTAAAAGGTTTCTGTGACTGGTAGCATAGACATTTCTAGAGTTGGCAACACTGAAAGCCCTTGCTCTTCTCATCTAACTCTGACAAAAATGCAATTTGAGTCAGAATGCTGGCAGTTTTTGGTGACTTGTGTATCTGAGAATTCACTGTGTTGCCATTTGAGTGTGCCCAAACTGGGAATTGGAAATAGCAAAAAGCTCTTAAGTATCGTGGATAAATAGGACCTTAGGGGTTGTAACGCTGGAGATGAGGGGGCCCCTGCTTGTCTTGAGGGCATCTTTCCCCGGGGCTGTATCTGCTTTTTATATGTGGTGGCTGGACTTAGAATATCCTTGTGTAGGAAAAGATGTCCATTCTCCAAGTGCAGGCTGTAGCAGTCATCTGGCTAGGCAGTAAGCCGTTAGCAGGGACAGGACTTGAATGTTTAGTGCCACAGTAATGGTTATAAATTCTTACACAAACATCAATAACTGAATAGCAGTGTTGTGGAAAATGAGCTTTCCCACTGGGCACAGAAACATAACAGTGGCTCTGTCACTGGACCTCTTGGCATCTTGGTGTATTTTGAATGGGTGCCAAGATATGTACCATTTCTGTTCACTTGAGGTCTTCTCCTAGCTGCAGAGAAGCAGGCAATATTTCAGGAATCTGAACTCCAGTATGGAACTTCTACCCCCAAGCAGTCTGTTTAGAGAGCTAAAAAATAGGGTAGGGTGTGTCTGTCAGTGAGGGAAAGAATCCTGTCTTGATGTTTGTGGAGTAGCATGTAAGGCTGGGATAGGAAAGATGCATGAAGAATAAAAGAAAAAAATGAAGAAGACAGAAAACTGCAAAGGCTAAGGAGGACAGAGAATTAAAACAGATTAGAGAAGAAGGGAGGTTTGGGTTGCCTGTGTGTGGTAACATCCTAGAGCTTTGCGTGCACCTGGAGAGTGTTACATCACTGATTTTTATCAGAATTTGTGAAGAAAGCTATAGTCTCCCTTACTGTTGTTTATTACCTTAAGTACTGGAGCCTGATCTGAAGTTCCTGATTCTGTGCTGCTAACAGAATTTGTCATGTGATACCTGGATGTGTAATATCAGTTTCTTTTATTTAAATTCTTAAACAATATGCAGAGGCTACATTGAAACAACCTCTAAGTTGTCAAGTGAAGGAACTCATAATTTCCAGAATGGAACTTGCCTCTGCTTTGTTAATTAAGTTCTCTTGCTGCACCTTCTGATACCATCTTTAATTACATG
>WEIT01024599.1:1294798-1322452 GCA_013389985.1 Dryoscopus gambensis | reverse complement strand
CTTCCCTGAAAATTCCCTTCCCCATTACAGGCTCTTTCTCTGTTCAATATAATAGAAAATTAAAAATAAATGTCTCTCTATTACAGTGTTTTCGATCAGAAGTAACTTTCTCTATGTTTATAGAAATACAAAGCTACTTTATCACGTGTGGAGTGAAACTCCTGCTTTTTCAAACAACTGTGCTGAGAAAAAAACCTCTCATTCTGTCATAAGGGCTGGAAAGTGTTTCCCCACAATGCATAAACATGCTAAGCTGTACAACAAGAGCTGGCACACATCAAATTAGAAATGTGGAAAAGTTATCGCTCAGTGTGGTATCCACAGTGGTCTCTCAAACACCCTCTTTATTCCTGTATGTAAAACTGTTCCTTTGGGTCCTTTCAATACCCACTGAAGTCTTTGAGAAACTTTTTTCCATATTCCAGACAAATACTCATCTCTCTCATTTCATCCCCTGTAGCACAGGACAGGGGCTTTTGGAGGTGTCAATACTTTGCTGAGTCTTTCACTGCCTCTCAAAAATGCTGCTTTGGCAGCTTCATTATTTGAGCTGATTGAGGTGTGATTTTATTATATTTTTTTAGCCTGTTTCTAACTTAAAAAGCTGTGTGACTGGAGGGAAGTACAATTTGGTTCCTGTATCAAGAGGTATGCACAGAACCAGGAAAAAGCACTGCCATCTACTGGGACCCCGGGGCCATGGGACCAGAAAAGCTCCCACCGTGATTTCTAAATGCAGGAGCACTGGAAAACATTTTGCTTGAGCTCACAGATCCTGATGCATTACCTAACTACCTCTGCCCAGGAGATAAAGCACTCAATGCTTTTAAGTGGCTGGTTTTGGAGCCAGGCATTTCCCTCCACCGCCAGTGCTTCCATTTCAATCAGAGATATCCTGCCCTTCTGCACAGCCCTGGTCACATCACTCTTTCTTGTCTGCAGCACAGCAGCATGCACAGTTTGTCCCTAAAAGCCTCCTCGCCTCATTTTACAGCACTGAAGAAAGGAAAATAGCGTTTAATGGGAACATTGAAAAAGCACTGCAGCATTCAGTCCTCTGAAATTCAATATCACACATCACCATTTGTCATTATGCTTTGAAGCATTCTGCCTTGAAGCTTTTGTCTCAAGCTCTGCTCTTCTCCATGTCTAAGTCACTAAGAAAAGCATTAGTGTAATCTTTAACTTGGTGTCAGTGCCCATTCCCAGGGGAGAGAGAAAATTAAATGGCTCTGTAGCATCTCTGAGGAGACCTGAGATCAGTTTCTGAAATGTTGAGAGAGAGTGCTGGCAGTGCCCAAGGGTCGCTGTGTGTTTCATTAATGGCTGATAAAGAAAACAGTGAAAACTCTACTGCTTGCTGTAAGCAAATAACAGATCAAAACTCATTCATGCTCTGATCTTTCTGATCCTTAACTTATTTTTCCCTCGTTTTTGTAATAATCAGAGTAAGATAAACACCATCAAGGCCCTATGCCACTCTGCCTGTCTTTATTGCCTCGTACAAAATAAATCGTTCCGCTGAACTGAGTTTTATGGCAATTCCTTCTCAATTTTCCAATATTTGTATTTTCATTGTAGCTGCTCCCAGAAGAAGTGAAAAAATGGACAGATTAAAATGCCTGATGAAGTCTCTGAAATGCCAAGCAGAAGTCTTTGACTGTCTCACTGCCAAGGACAACTGAGTTTCTTTGTTTGAATCAATTCTCAATGCAGTGAACGAGGAGAAGGAAGTCTGGATGTTGCTTGGGCGGTTCATCCCAGAAGTCTGCACACTCACCAGTGTCATTTCCCTTTCCAAGAGTCACTACAATTGTTGAATTCATGATATCTGAAAATAATAATAATTCTCCACTGAGCTTCCTTCCACTTCATTTTTCTGTTGATTTGCTAGAAAGATAACAAGCCCAAGCAGCACTGGGACAAACATAAACACTGGGCATTAGGAAATGCCTCCATGTCGTATTACTGTCATCACCTCAAACTTTAAATGCTCAGAAGGAATAGGACTCATGATTTATAATTATCTTTTTTGAAAGCTTTCTTTTTTTTGAAAGCAGCTGAAAAGGAAGCATATTAAAATGTTAATATTTCCAGGAAAAAAAAACTAAAGACAAGGGAGGTTTAAAAGTACCTATCAATTTACTTTGTTCTGATTGATTTTTTCAGTGGAAGGGTGAAGTCTCATTTTCTCTTTTTTATTCTTTTTGAGAAATGCAGACCCCAAAGCCTAAAAGAACATTTTAAACAGCTGCTAATGTCCTATTAATGAAGGGAAAGTGCCATTCCACAGCAATCCTAATTACTGTGCAACTTTATTTCCTTCTGAACAGTAACAGTTTTGTTATGCAAACATCTCAAAAAGAATCCATTAAGTTCCCGATTCGATCATGGTTCACAGATAGTGAAGATGAAAGCACAGTTAGAATTTTCTCTGCTTTTCAGTCCCAAGAAAACTACAGACAACAGCTGAAATCTTCCAGCTTAAAGGGCTGATCCAGGGCAAGGGGCGGCTGCCAGGCAGGGCAGCAGTGGCCGCCAAGCCCCAGCAGCCTCTGCTTTCCTCCTTTCTTTTTTCTTGACCCCCTTCATCCTCCCCTTCACCTCCAGAAAATTCTGCTCTTTGAAATAGTAGAGCATTTTACATTTCCCTCCTAGGAACATTCATTCAGCCACTGAACTAATAAATGAAACCCTCGGTTCTGCAAATGCAATTAACTGCATCAGCAACATATTTCTTTTTCATGTTTTCTTTCTGTTGTTTTGCATTTTAAATATCCTTCTTTATGATTAAAGATAGCCACATTCGACATTCAATCACCTCAAAGAACAATATGAAATAAAAAAGTTTAATCTTTATTATAAAACTGTTAGGTGGGATCTGGTGGTGCTGTAATTTTGCCATTAAGAAACTGCTCTTTTCCCTTCTCTGCTGCTCGCCTTCTCTTTTTTGTCTTTTTTTTCCCCTCTGAACAGTAAACTAGAGAAGAGTCTCAGTTACAGGGTACAAAACAGGTACTTTCTGTACCAGAGCACCACAGCTTCTCCTTCTGCTTTTGAATTTGTCTTTTTGTCTGATCAGTAAAGAATGAGCTGTCATATTTTGAAAGGTACTCTGAGATAAAGCATTTAAAGTAGCAAAATATCAGCCAGATCTCATAATTTGCAGGAGAGCCCTGCAGAATGGCTCCCTTTTGGTCTTTAACCAGTGAATAGAACAATATAATATAAGTGCTGTGTTGAGCTGCTGTGCCAAGGGCCTCTGTCTTTAGCAAAGTCATCACGGTGCTTTTCAGCTTGACTTCCAAGTGCCTCTGTGTCTTTTCTGAATCTCAGGGTAGACTCTCTTACCCCAGGAGGTGACTTGCTCAGAGGCATTTTGTCAGTGCTGACCACACGGATTTTGGGGTTTGGCTCAGACATTCTGCTTTTTAATCATGTAAGAATAGCTTTACTCTAGAGAAGACAAGGAGCAGAAGTGATGCACATTCTGCCAGTACCTGGGGGTCTTGTGTGCCTGGTTTGCAGGTTTCTGTTTGTGTGAAAAATGAGGTTCACTCTCCTGTGAGAATTTAAAAGTTTTAATAAAAAGACAATAAGGGACAAAAACAATAAAGCAAAATTCACAGCGCCGGGTACCCTTGGCTCTCAGCCAAGAGCACACCTGCTTTTGTGGAGACACCCTTTACATATCTTTACTATTGCATCAGCCTAATGCATATTCATAAAAATTTAAACATATTCAAACTTTTCCCCAAACTAGTTTACATATTCTAGGAACTGTTTAGCATGGCTCCTCCTTAGGTCTGCGTTTTTAGAGCACACGTTTTCCTTGGCTGTGGTTTTGGTCAGTTTTATTATCACTTCCAGCTGGGGTTTTGGCCCATGGCTTTTGCAGTCAGTAGTTGCTGATAGCTGGCAAGTCAGTAGCAGGGGTCTTCGTTATACGTTCACTGGATGTTATCCAACCAAGCAGGCAGTTCAATCACCACAAGCATAACTCTATCAGCTATTTTACTACCACCAATAACAGAAATAAAGGCATTAGTTATTGTTACCAAAAACCTATACCTTTATAGCAAAGCTACTTTAACATTATATATATAGCATTCACTTTAATATTTGTGGAAAGCCAATATTATAATATGCATTCATAACAGTTTGTTTGTTGGACAACAAAGACATGGCCTGTCATGTTCCATGGGCAAGTTCAGAAGGTTATTCCCTGAAATCTCATCCTCTTCAGACAACACTACTGATGTCTCTATTTCTGCTTTTCTCACAGTTCGTTGCTCACCCCAACTGCCAGCAGCAATTGCTCACCATGTGGTATGAAAACCTCTCAGGCCTAAGGCAGCAGTCCATAGCTGTGAAGTTCTTGGCTGTCTTTGGAGTCTCCATCGGCCTGCCCTTCCTTGCCATAGCCTACTGGATCGCTCCCTGCAGCAAGGTACAAACTCCTGGCGGTGCGTGGGGTCTACGGGCATTTCTATCCAGGGCCTGGAATGAAGCCCCAGATTTTTCCATAATGTGTTGGGAAGTGATTCATGGCATCCTCCAAGACTGCCCTGGGGGAGAGCAAGCTTGAGGCGTTGCTTGACAGACACAAATGGAACAAACTGGCATGGTTTGAGATTCTTCTTTACAGGGAAAAAAGCGGGGTAGTGGGGAAAGAGGGTGAGGAGTGGGTGACAAGAAAGCAAAAGGAACAAGAAATTTATAGGAGATAACAACATGGGAATGGAGTGAAGCAAGAATAGAAGAGCCACCAAATAACTAAAGGCAAGATTCTTGTTTTAGTTAACTCTGATGTTTAAACTCGTGTTCCTTTTATGCACTTTTTATTGTGGGCTCCTCCTTTCTTTAGGGCTCCTTTGTTACCTCTCCTCCTTCTTTCTGAGCTTGTAGTTTTAATTAGTGGAGCATTATTGTGGTTTTAGTTAGTGGAGCATTATTATGACGTGGGCCTGATACTCTGGCAAGCCCCAGGAAACTTCTCTGTGTTACAGAAAAGACTAGCCTTAATCATAAAATCTCTACGGTTTTGAGGGAAAAGATGATGAAACTTGGAGTACTGCTGTATCCCTAAACTGAGATCAGATGGAGGAGGAGGGTTTGTTGAGACCTAGAGGGGAAAGGACCAGAGCCAATCATTAGCTTGGGTAAAATCTCGAGTTGTTTGTGGTAAGAAATTGTAGAGGTTTCATCCTGAAAGAGTCTGCTCAAACAAGTGGAGATAACAGGCGTGTGGCTGAGTGATAAATAGGTTTGTCACTGCTCTTGCCACAGAAAAAGGGGTGGCAGGGGAGAAGATCATTTCACATTCAGCAACAACCACCAATGTCACCCCTTACAAGGCAGATGTCTGCTGCAGGAGGCTTATCACAGGTACTTAAATTTGATCAAAATCACCCCTAGTGATTTTGTATTATATTCAGTCTTGAAAGTATCTTCTCCCATTTCCTCTAAAAACCAGTGAAAAATCCTTTCTAAATTTATCAAAACCAAGTAATTATAGATCCATCAATTAGTATTGAGGAGAGATTATAATTTGAAACACATATTAATACAATCAGAAAAACAGTCCTTCAGTATGTCTGAGATCAGAAAACACACTTAAGCCTTGGTGTCCTCCAAAAACAGCTCCAAGAGGAGTGCTTTGTGTTAGCGTATATGAGGAGGTAACTTCATCTCCTCAAGGTCTGTATCAACACAGAGCCCCTCATCTTCCATGGGTACCAGACAGGACTCCAGAGGTGCTCACAGAGAAGTGCATGTGAAAGCCAGGCTGTGCTGCAGGAGGTTTTGGCTGGATCTTAGAGGGAACTATCGTGTGGAACTTCCACCTTGATTCCCTCATGTCAGACCCCAATCTAGCAGGGATTTATGAAGCTGTTTAATTTCCTTCACCTCTGTTGAACGTGTTGGGAGTTGGTACATCATCCAACAGCAACATTTGTGGTGCAGTCTCAGAATTACAGAGGCCACATTTGAATATAGCAATAGGTGGGAAGAACAATTAGACTAGAAAAAAGTGGAGAATTTAAAAGAAAAGCATAGAAACTAAGGGGAAAGAAACTGAGGCAAAACCTCCCTAAAACTAAAACAGTTTTACAGCAGAAGTAAGAAATTATTGAGAAAGTTACTTGGTTTTAATTTCTTGAAGTCAGTGTATTAAAATTTAAAAAGGGGGAGGGAGGATACTTAGCTTTTCATCAGCTTTGATTTCATTATACTAAACCTTTTATGCATTCTCATTTTTCAATGTTCCTTTCTTTTCACCCCACTTTAGACTGTGAAAAACCACATGTAACCCTCTAGCACAAAGTCCAATTGAGATTTCTTTCAGGCAGGTATTGTCTTTTAATGCCCGGATTTGCCTTGATCAGAACAATGTAGTCTTGATTTTTGATTGGGGCCTGTGATAGAAATAACTGAATAACAAGCACATTTTTCCCCCACGAATTGGTACCTCACCCAAAATCATCACTATTAATTTCAAGGGCTGAAGGTTGATCCAAGAGCCTTGTATCCTCTCACAGTGTTATTGCAGAAAATTCTACACAGGCAGCATTTCCACTCCAGTTTTGTCCTGGTCAACTTTACAAGTGTTTTATTTGGTTTAACTGATGGAAGCAATTTTGATGTTACACAACTGGGCAATGAAATAATTTTTCCGTAGTAAAAATCAGTTAAGATGCTTAACTTAAATCAGGCCTGTCTTAAGAGATACACGGGTGCCCAGACGTGAGTAAGGGACTCATTTCTTGACCAAGGCAGTGAGAAAAATGGAGGAAATCTCTAATGTGAAATACTGCAATAGGAGCTGTCCTGAGCAACGCTACTGTGTGTCACATTCTTATGATGATCAAATTCTGCAGTTTCACATAGGATAATAGAGGAATTCATATTCAAAATTCCTTCACTGATGTATCTTAGCTAGGAACATACTTTGAAACCTATCCTGCCCAAGAGAAACTCTTCTTTAATAAAGCTCTATGGGGTTAGAATGTACCATACCAAATACTACCCACAAAAATTTGGTACATAGTATTGACTGGAGTTTGCACCTCAACCTTCTGTATTCTTTTTCATTCAGTTGCACAGAGTGCCTTTATTAAAACCAGGTTTAGTGTCAGTCAGTCATTCACTCACTTCTGGATGCACAGACTGTTGACATGACCCATGAAGTTTAAGCCTATCCTATCCTGAAATAATCTGTGCTGACTCATCCATCTCCTGGAGGCTGTGACTCTGCAATAAACTGTTGCTTTATATGGTGGTCTCCAAAATTTATTTCATTGGTGATCGAAAGAGAAGAGAGATTGGATAGAAAAATTGCATAGTCTGTCGCCCAAAAATGTAATGATGAGCAAGAGAGACTGTTTGGATTGTCTGCAGAGCTTCAAGATGTCTTCTCTTTCTTCTTGGGAGGGTTGAAGTGCACGTCCAAGCATTGTAACACTGAGAGATCACTCACACACTGCCCTTATTGGTCGTTCTCTCATTTTCCTGTAGCCATGCTGGGGATTTGTGGACTGCAGCTCCCACTGCAAGAGACTGTGCACTGTTTAAGCACTGGACCTTTAATGGTCCACTCTGCCTAAGCCGTATCTGTGCCTTTTTACCCCTAAAAATAGTATCCTTCATGCTTCTGCTATGAGCACAGTACAGAGCACAGTACTGGATTTTTTTCTTTATGATGTTTCCATCCTTTTTTGTTCCTGTCTCTTTGAGCATTTGGAAAATTTTGTAATGATATCACACTATACATTTTTATTTTGACAGGTCTGTATGCTTCATTATTTTCCTATCATAGAGACAGGAAGCTAAAGTCATGCACTGATCTGTTCTCTTAAGAATGAACCTTTGTATTCATCCACTGTTAGTGTTTCTATCTTAGCAGTAACAGACAGACACTACACTGCAATCCTGGTTTGATGAAAGGTGGTATTTTTATTTTCTAAAAAATCAAGAAATTGATACACTCACGCAGTTACATACCTTGAGTTTAACTGTATCATGTTGTTTGAAAAATCTTGTTGTCAGAAAGTGTTAGACTAGCTGGAGGAATTGACACTTCATTAATTTTTTACAGGGTATTTCAGTCAACACCTTCTGCAGCTCTTAGCTAAAAATCTGATTTCTGAGAAGAGATAAAAAAGTATCAGCTCAAGAAAATAATTGTAAGCTTTCTGCAGTAATAAATGGGACAAAAGGCTGATGTAACACTAGCTAAATACAAATTTCTGTGAAATCATGAGAGAAGTAAGTGAAATCGCCCATAGAATTCATTTAGTTCTGTAATACACAAGATTATTTCTCTGATAATTGAGACTATGCTACTTTAATCTAAAGTCTTTCTTTTTTTACATTTCTGCAGACAGCAGAAAAAGTCTCATTATCTGGAGAGGATTCATGATTCAATAGATAGATTCAATTCTTCTCTTTTAGTGAATTCAGGGTAGAAATGAGTCTCATACAGATTGCAAATGCACTTTCTCAAAAACTTCTTGTTAAGGATCCGTGGCTGTTGTTCCACTTTACTCTTGGAATCCGAACTCTCTCAGGTCACAGGAGGAAAACATCTGAGATTATTTC
The DNA here is from genome assembly GCA_013389985.1 of Dryoscopus gambensis. Classification (NCBI taxonomy): domain Eukaryota; kingdom Metazoa; phylum Chordata; class Aves; order Passeriformes; family Malaconotidae; genus Dryoscopus; species Dryoscopus gambensis. The sequence goes on along the minus strand of WEIT01024599.1, from coordinate 1,313,851 downwards.
TGTGTGGGACATTTTTCAGACCTATCCCATCACCCCACCAGCTCAGTACTGGAATTATAAATTCTACTACAAAGCATAAATCTGCACACCACCAACCATAAAAAACTGTTGAGAACTAGCGCTACACCAAGAGTGACAGCACTGGGGGTGAACCAGAATTGCAAGTGTTGAGACTGGTTTTAACACACTTCATCCACTCCTACGTCTGCCATATTATTCCTAGACAAGATTAAAGAAACTTTCATCAAGATTTAATTGGCATTTTAAAAACTCTGTTAAGAAAAAGAAATAAAACCCAGAATCCTAGGACTTCCTGAGAATTTCTGCTAGACCTAGAGACCTCTACTTTCAACATTTTTCCTGTTCTGCCATGAGCAGAGACCAGGGCTCCTTGGAATTAAGGAGCTATTGGAGATAAATAAGAAAACAAGGAATTTCCTTTTTATGTCCTTTTTCCTATGAAGTTTTATGATCTAATGCGTAGATATTAAGAAAAAATGGATGATACCTTGGCATCAAGGGGAATGAATCAATGAGTAATATACTGAAAAAAAATCCCATTTCCTTTGAGGGGAGTTTGGAAAGGCCCCATCCAGGCCAGCTCTCCTATTGCTCCCTGTTGTGCCCAACACTACAGGCTTCGGCCCTACTGCTCCTGAACATCTTTCTGGAGTAATGTTTTCTTGATTCGCAGAAAATGTAAAATTAAAAGAGCACCATTTAAATTCATTAACAAAGAAAGCTTTTCAAGAAGAGCAGAACAAATATTATCTGTAGTGAAGAGACCTGCTGCTCTGGTTCTTGGCTTAATGTCTTGAAATAAATCCTTGTGTTCTGGGAGTGATTCTCCAGCTTTTGTACTAATTATGAGAGAAGACTATCATAGCAAAGCATATGAAAAGCATTACTAAAGAATATTTAAATGGAAAGCTATTTCCTACACATTGATAATGAACCAAGAATTCACCATTAGTAAAAGATTCTAACATATAACAGTGATTTAAGGATGAGAATTGTGTCCACCATTAGGATTTGTATTGAAACAAGAGGGCATTCATTTAACACATAAGCAAACAAACATGTTTCTCATATAAATGTCCTGTCTCTTCATTTTCCGCTCACCATATGGCCAGGACAATTAGATATTACATGTGGGTTTAAAGGGGCACTGTAAGACATTGCCATGCTTAGAAAATTACCCAATGCATAATGTCTAGTAATAGCAAATAACAACTTGAACAAATCTAACCCAAATTTAGCTAATGATCCAGAATCAGTTACTGAATCCTTTTCACCATGGGCAAAAGGTTTCAAATTTTTACAGTGAAAAACTTCTAGCAGGTGGGTAAATAAAAACCTCATGACTGTGTATATTCCATTACAGCTTGGACGTACCCTTCGAAGTCCTTTCATGAAGTTTGTGGCTCATGCAGTTTCTTTCACAATCTTCCTTGGACTGTTAGTAGTGAACGCTTCAGATCGGTTTGAAGGAGTCAAAAATCTCCCCAACGAGACCATCACGGATCATCCAAAACAAATATTCAGAGTCAAAACAACTCAGTTCTCATGGACAGAATTGCTGATCATGAAGTGGGTATTGGGTAAGTAAAACCAAAATGCCTACAAGTTCTCCATGGAAACTCAACCTCATTAGGAATAGCATGATAGATAGTGACAAGATAAAGGAAAAATTTAAAAAACAAACAAACAAACAAACAAACAAAAAACAACAAAATAACAAAATAACAAAATAACAAAACCAAGCTAAACAAACGAAAACCCAAACCAAGAAAACTGCCCAAAACTGAAACAACTCACTGAGAGTCTAGAGGCTGATGTCAAGAGTTTTGATTAAAAGAGGAGCAAAGAAGACTTTGATCTTGGTCACCACTTTTGAAAACATTGAATGATGCTTAGCAAATGCTTCCCTGATTTTCCACTTTCCATAGTAAATGCTATAGATGTTGCCTATTTACCAAGCTTGGTTTAATCACTGCATCTCAAAGAAGGTAATATTATAACAGAAACTTGTGGCTTCACTCTAGGACAAAGTGAGCCGAAAGAAGTGTAGTGAGTCTGCCTGATTTATTACCCTGCCATGGGATCCTACTATAATTCACTGAACCTCAGTTTCTTTGTCTGCAAAATGAGCATAATATCATTTGCTTTTTTTGTAATGCACTCCAAGATCTAGTGATGAAACCTGCTAGGCAAGTAAGAGCTGGATTTTATGAATTTCGTAGTATGAAATTTTTACTGGTGAGAGAACAGTGCAGTGCTCAAATCTTTTAAAAGAAATTAAGTTATTCAACAATTACAAAGTAAGGATTCATGTTGGGTGAATCAGTGCAAAAGTGTGCCACATGCACAAGTTAAATTTCTAAGGAGTTTTAGACAAATTCGGATATCTCACTTACCCTACAGGCATCATTTACTCCTGGCAGGTCACTTAGCTCGAACCACTAATCTAAACAAGCTGGGGAGGATTTATTGGGAAATTGAGCTTATCAACTCTGTAGAATCTTAGTCTACCTCTTCTGTATCTATTTTTTCTCACCACCATGATTTTGATTCTTTTCTTGCAACAAATAATTCCACTGTTCCATAAGTACTGATGGCATTAAATTCCCCTGAAAAATAGGATATGGCTGCTCTATCTGATGACTTCCTGGCCAGTGTTTCTTTGTTCCCTGTCCCCACGATAATCAGAATCCCATACAGGATATTAGGCTAGAAAATACTTAATAGATGCCAGACTGGATAGAGTAAGACTGTAAGATATATTTTTAAAATTATATTAAAGCAGTTGGACAAGATGATTAGATTTTAAACTAGGTATTCTTTTCTTGTAGGCAGTGGGTATCTGTCTGCTTGTTGAGTTCCTTAGAGATGAAGAAGAAAACATTTCATTTAAAGTGAAGGTTTTCACTTTTCTGGGAGAAGAAAGGTGATTCATTGTACAGACTCCTGAATATAATGAGATTTTCTAATGACTGCCTACATCTGCACTGACAATCTTCTTTGGCCATTTTACCTGCCTGCCTCCATAAAGCTTCAAATAATGTTTCAGCAATACTGAGGTGGAAGTTTCGTGCACATGGTCTGCAGACACCTGCACTTGTTGAGCCCCATGTGTGACCCTGAACTTTAAGGACTGTGAAAGCACCAAGGCTGGCAACTTTTGGTGCTGAAATCTTATGGGTATTATAAATATGTATCTGTAAGTAGAAATATAATTAAAGTGGCTAACATAGACCTACCTAGCGGCCTTCTCTCATGGAGTGACTGTCTAAGTGCACAAGGGACGGGCTGCAGATGTCACTTAACTGCACTTCTGTAAAGCCTTTGACATGGACCCCCACAACACCCCTCTAAATCAGAGAGAGACGGATTTGATGGGGGAATTGACAGATGGATAAGAAAGCTGTTGGAGGTTGTGTGGTCAGTGGCTCAGACTCCACTGGTGGACATCAGTGACAAGTGGTGTCCCCCAGGGGTCTGTACTGGGACCAGTGTTATTTAATACCAGCAGTAATAGACAGAGGGCTTGAGCACACCCTCAGCAAGCTGGCAGATGGTGAGTGCTGAGGCTGACACACCTGAAGGATGCGATGCATCATCCAGACAAGTTTAAGAAATGGAATCATGGGACTCTCATGAGGTTAAACAAGCCAAATAACCCCTTGTACATGGGGGACAGCAATTTTGGCTCATGCATCCAGGGCTCATTGCATCCCTTGGCTGCCTCTTCGCTGTGGCCAGGTCTTCCCATCTCCTGTCTTCAAATAAGGAAGGCTGGGATGTTCCTGTGAGCAGTGCGGACAGAAGTGTGCACTGAAAGCATGGGGGGTTGTTTTGAAATCCCCACTGCAAGAGCAGCTGGGGTAGCAGTTAAACTCTGGGTAGATGCAATCTGAGCGCTCTTAATCTCTTAATCCAACAGCTTTTGGTGGACCCAGGAAGGCTCAAAGGCTCAAAAGCAGCTCTGCAACATCAGCTGCTCCTGATTTATGTACTAGGCCAGAGGATATAAAAATCTGACAAACTGTTCCTTTTTGTGCACAGGTGGTGAACAGCACTTCTTGCACACTCCCATTTTTCTTCCAGATGGGCTGTGCCTGTATCTTGACTCTCCTTTCCCTGCCGAAACCAGAATTGCCCATCAAGGTGACATTTCTGATTATCCCTGCTGTGCGAACAAGAGACATGCAGAAGCTGGAGCGTAGGAGCTGCTCATATCCCACATCTCTGAGCATCAAACTCAGGGAAATACCCCCTGCCAGAGCCACTGGGGGCCTCAGAAACGCCACATGGAAATACGAACACAGCCTGGCAGAGCTGCCTTGCCTACTTGCTTCTCCTTATTTCTACACCTCATCTTATGTCCCATCCCCTGAATTTCAGCTGATTTTTCTCTTTTCAATACTTTTACTAAGGAGAAGCTTTGAATCACTCTCTCACAATGTATCTACAAATTACCCAGCAGTACTCACCAAGTAATTACTGTAACTTCTCTACTTGTCCTGAACAGACATTTTTTAAAAATGATTGCCACAAAGTTGGGGAAAAGAACAGTGGAAATTATAGGCATGTTACGTTCATGTAGTGATTCTAATTTCGGTCAGTCTCCTCAGTTTTAGACACTTCTTTCTTCATTAATCTGTGACTTAGATATATTAAGTGAGCAAGATTTGAAATAAATTTGGATGGGAGTAATTTCTGGCCATCAGTGAACAAGAGCTTTGTTGGGCAATGCTACCACATGTGTGATATTTCCTTAAGTGCATTAGCACCTTTATTCGGCACACATGTGTAATGCACAGGGCTAATGGTTCATATCCATCATTTCTGGGATGCTTTTTTTTCAAGGTAGAAATGTTTCTTTAATATTTCATCCTCGCTCCAGGAAAATTCCTGAGAAACCAATTCTTCCACCTTCTCCCTTAGGCTATTTATTATTAAATCTCACTCACGGTGAGTGCCAGTGTGGGATGAAGTTCCTGCTTTTACTCAGCCACGCACCTGCAGCCTCGAGGGGGAGAGCTGGGAGGCTCCTCTCCTGCCCACCCTCTGCCTCTGCTCAGCGTTCTGCACATCTCCGGCTCTCTCCCGAGACAGATCTACACTGGGCATAACCTATATGGGGGTACATCTCCAGGGAGATTCCAGGGCTGTGGAGGTCACGGGCTCGCTGTGACCTTGGCTGATGGTGCTACGGATAGCTCAGCTTTCCTTTTTTTCTTTAAATCCTTCCCCGTGCACAAGGACTGGCAGCAGCATCTCTCCACTCCTCCACCCTCGGGCTACATTCCCACTGACCTGTTTCCCTCCCTGTAACCCAGCTCCCGAGTGCACCTCTGGGGACACCCTGTGCTTCCAGGAGCCTCAGAAGTAGCCAAGCAAATGCATTTACATGCCACACCACGAGAGCTTCCAGCAGAGAGGATGAAAGACGCTCACAGAAAGGAGAAGATTGCAGGAGGTCACATGGAAATTGGCAGGCGCTGCTCCTTCGTGATTAAATGTGAATTTTGCTGCTGCTATGGAAACAGGACTGGGTAAAGTGCAGGAAATATTTATCAGTGGGTTAAGTATTCCAACACTTTAGCTATTCAGGAGCAAGATTTCGGCCCTGGAGCCCTGCTGGGATTGAAAGTTGGGCAAATTGGTGAATGTGACCTGAATTTGCCCACTGAATTCACTTGTCCACCCCAGTCCTTCCCAGTAGTAGATGGATGTCAAATATTTGAATTCACCAGGTTTGGCATTTAGGTTTATTTATATGTCTGTTGTCAGAAATCATAAATTTCAGCTAAACTCACTGTTTTCAAAGTGGTAGATTACACTTTAATATATGGAAATTCATTGTTTAATACAGAAAGCTTTATGAAATTGGAAGGACAGAACTTCTGTCTTACCCTTTTTTAATCATACTAAACTTACTCTTCAACATCTTTTTTTGCATTCTCAAAATGGACACACCCACTATTTTAGGGAAGGAGGAAAAGAGCAGCAGAGCAAGCAGTGCGATTTTCAGGGGCACAGTGCAGGAAGGTCATTTTGGGGACAAGAAAGGAAATCTACATTTTTTTCCAAATCAGCAGTAGGATTTTCTAGTGTCATCAGAATTTCTGAACTGTGCTTTTTCTGTCATCTTCAGAAATCAGCTTTACCATTGATTTACATAGTGACATTTGAGATGAGATTTCTACTTCATAAGCACAAAAGGATATACAAAATAGAAGGTTGTATTAATTTTTAAGAAAAGATTACATGAGCCATTCTCAATAAATTCGTTTAATTAAAGAGTCTTTTGCTTAGGTCTCAGAAGCCACTGCAAACAGGAAACAGATCTGTCTGAATACAGAAACACCTTCTGTGCTTGCCTGTTAAAGATGCTCTGATCCCTCCACAGGTATGATATGGTCAGAGTGCAAGGAGATCTGGGAGGAGGGTCCACGTGAATATGTGGTGCATCTCTGGAACCTGCTGGACTTCGGGATGCTGTCCATCTTCGTGGCATCATTCACTGCCAGGTTCATGGCTTTTCTCAAAGCCTCTGAGGCACAACAGTACGTAGATCAGTACGTTCAAGATGATGACCTCAATAATGTCACCCTTCCCCCTGAAGTTGCTTACTTTACCTACGGTAAGATGCTTTTTGCTATCTAATACTTCCTGTTCTTTTAGGTTAATGTGTGGCAGTACTGAAAGCAACTTTCTTTTTGTGATATTTATATCTTTTTTTTTCTAATTAAACCAAATTATTTTCCCTAGTCATTCCAGCCATCTTCCTAACCAGTCACAAAGGATCTGAGCCTCATTCAGCCTCTGCTCTTTTGCTACAGCTCCATTCAGGTCAACCACATCCTGAAAAAGTAGCTTAAGAAATAGATAATCAGGAACTGGGAATGAGCAGAATATAATTTAAATTACACATGAATTAATCTGCTTAGTTTTCCAAATGTGAGAGGAGGGCGATGTGTAAACTGAGGCTGCAGTAACTCTGTACTTCTGCTACATCCAACACCTCTATAAAAAAATATTAAAATAGCTGCTGCTCCTCAAAACCTACATTTTTGTAGAATCTGTATCATCTACCAGTGCTGACACTGGGAAATGCAAGCAGCAGCAGTGCCTTGAAAATGTTATTTTGGATGGCTGAAATGGTTTTCCTTGGCTTACGGAAATGAATAGAGCTCCACACCCGTGTGGGGACTGGATCCACTGCACACCTCTGCAAGCTCCAGGTGTCACCCTGGGCAAAATCCATGGGGATTTCTGCTCACAGAGGGGCTTGCAGGAGCTCCACAGCTGGACACCAAGGAACACCACTCGCTCCCTAGAGCTGTAAGGTGGTTGTTGTCATGCTGGGCTGCAGAGGAGAGCTGAAGCAGCACCTCCTCCACACAGCCCCAGAGCCCCGTGCCTGACCCACAGCAGGGTACAGAGCCACAGGATCTGGGTGGCCCCACCAGCTCAGCCTCTTGCATCCCTCTGCCCACGCCAGCAAGAGGCCAGGGAGACGATGTCTCTGGCTTGCTGCTCACCCATTTAAAGTGAGTTCATGACACAAAGGTGCAAAGGGTCCTGAACAGAATATCCCAATGAGATCCTGTGAATTCCTCCATCTGCTGCTTTTCCTTCAGTTCAGATTACTGCAAATAATGCCTAAGTTTACTGCTGTGGCCCTGAAGATGTCACATGTTTTAGCTGTGAGTCACAGTCTTTCCATCAAGAACCTCAGTTGATGCAAGAACACTTATAAGCCATATTAATATAAATGTTTAAATTTTCAGCAGATTAGGTAAATGATACAAATCTGGAGCTTTCTAAAGTAAAAAATATTAGAATAACTAGACTTCAGGAACTGCTTTTAATTTAGAGATAACATGAAAATGGTACACTTAATGTTTATACCTGCTTTATCTGAACAAATCCTACCTTTGTTATTCAATGATGGGGATAGTGATCTTGGTCTCCCGAATGCTTCTGTTCCAAATACTGACACAGTGCCCTGTATCCAAATCTACAGCTATACTCCACTGTGTTGTGGTTTTGGTTCTTCATCTTAAGAGCTTCAAATGGAAAAGGCATAAACCAGTTGATATTCAACTAGGAAACAGAAAATATCAAGTTTGTTTAAAGCCATGATGGCTTTTTTGACAGTGCAGCTTCAGTAAATCCCAGTGACTTGGCCATTTCCCATCTTTACCATGTGAAAAATACAACTAATTCACCCCTATTTGTACAGCATGTTGAAGTCCAGTGAACAATTGCCCCAAAGTTGTTTTTTCGCTTTAACTCCTAGCCAAATGCAAGGCTGAGTCTGGCAAAGGGTCATTTATCATAGTAGCTTCTACCTAACCCTTTCTGTTACTAACGTCTAGTGTACATGTATTGTTTTAGCCAGGAACAAGTGGCTCCCCTCGGATCCTCAGATCATTTCAGAAGGCCTGTATGCCATAGCTGTGGTACTCAGCTTCTCCCGCATTGCTTACATTCTTCCAGCCAACGAAAGCTTCGGCCCCCTGCAGATTTCTCTGGGGAGGACTGTGAAGGATATCTTCAAGTTCATGGTCATCTTCATCATGGTGTTCCTAGCCTTCATGATCGGGATGTTCAACCTTTACTCTTACTACCTGGGTGCAAAGTACAACCCCGCGTTTACAACGTGAGTACCTATGGGAAAGAGGCTGTTCCTGCAGGGCTCGGTCCCTTCTGGCCTGCTGCTGATGCAAGGTCTGCTCAGGTACTTTCTGCTGCAGCTGTGTGGGCAAATCACACCCACGTTTTGACAGGAAAACTTGTACCACAGCCTGCAGCCCTGGCAGCCAGCTCTAGGCCAGAGCTGTAGGGAGGGGAGCAGTTCAGAAATGGTTATTTCTGGAAATCAAAAGAGCAGATCAGGGAAATATTTTGTGAGATGTTCAGCTCAATGTGTCAAGAGAAGCAGTGGAGAGTAAGTTAAACCTTAGATTATTATTCTTAAACCTGTAACATGAAATGTATATAAAATAAGGAAGGATTTTGCTTTTCTGAGAGCCAACACTGTGGGTTCAATTTCCACAGGGGCCATTCATTTAAGAGTTGGACTTGATGATCCTTGTGGGCTCCTTCCAACTCAGAATATTCTGTGATTGTGTGATCTACTTTAGGACATCATCTGAATGCAGCTGCGATTACTGGGTGCCTTTCTGCAGAGCCAGCTGCTGGTCATGGTGCTCTGAACAGAGCAAAACCAAGCAGTGTGCCTGGGATATGGGGTTTAAGTCCTGACTGGGAACTTTTCAGCAGAAGCCATGTGAAAGCTGCACAAAGCCTCATAGCAGCCTCCTCTCCACAGTGGGTCTGCCTGGGCCACGCTCACCCGCCAGCACTCACAGCCCTGCAGAGCTGTCTGTGCTGGGTGTCCCTCCCTCACCTTGTCAGGGATGTCGGGAAAAGAGGCTGGAAAATGCCAATGGAATGAGGTTCAGAGTGGGGCTGCTTTTGAACTTACAGCCCTTTGGTGGCAGGACAAAATGCAGTCTCAGTTCTCCTGGACCCCAGGAACACAAGTCCCAATCCTGCTGGGGACAGCTGCGGTCCTGAAGGAGTTTTCAGAGCAGGGGACAGTCCTGCTGAGTATGAGGGATGTGTCCCATGCATCCAGAGGAAAGCCTCCTCCCTTGCACTGCAATGTGGCACCAGCACAGCACTGGGACAGTCAGTTTTGAGTCTCACAAATCCACCTTGACTTGCCTTAGGGACAGAGCGGGGGCTTTCCTTCCCACACACCTGTCTATGTGGGAAGCCTGGCATGATGTTTTTCCCTTGCTGTGAGCTGACTTGCAGAAAACCACTCCAGAGCCACAGTGCCTGAGTCCACAGTGGGTACTGTGTGCACAGCAGACATCTGATGCTGCATTTGATGTGTCAATTCTGAAACGTGTTACATAGTGAGCCTGGGCCTTAGCTCACAGCTCCTCTTGGAGAAATGACCTTTTCAGCATCACTTCTGCCCTGCAAGTAGCAGTTGCCATCCAGTTTTACGCCACCACCCTCTTGTGCAACATGAAACCTGTAACATAATGTTTACTTTTCCTTGTTGAGCCAAATTTGCCTCTGTAGCCTCAGGGTGCATTTTAATGGAAGGATTTGTGGGACCAGATGCATTTACATCTATCTGTGCTCAGTAGTAAGGGAGAAGAGAACTGAGTGTGTGGGATGTGACTTGCTTCATATTTGAAAAGAAGAAGATGCCCTCGAAGCACAAGACTTAATGAGAATCAAGTCAGTCCCATCCTTGACTGCCTGGTGGCACAGCAACCCTCACTTATGGCATCCCCCAGGCACATCCCTGCAGAACGTCACTGACAAATTCCAGTTGCTGGTGCAATTCAGCATGCTAACTCTCTTATTAGCACTCATTATCTAAGTGGGTCTTCCAACAGTTACTGTCTTTTGATTGAAATAATGATCAAACATTCACTAAAATGATGACTGCTCACTGGAGTAGATTGCTTAAATGCCCAAGGGATATTTGGACTGGGGAGAGATCCTCCTTAACTTCAGCTTGCTGACTACTTATCCTGGAGGGGCTTCATGTTGTTATAAAGCAAATTTTCCATGAGCATAAGTTTTCCTTGAAGAACTTTGAAGTGACTTTAAAAATACTTACTTTCTTCTGATTATTTAAACACACAGGAGTGGCAAATGATGATCAGTGAAAATGAGCCCTTTCATGCTGTGAAACAAAGAGAATAGATTTACATTCATTCTGAAAATCCTTCTTAGACATTCCATTCAACAAACTAGAAGCCCTGAAGTAGGCAGTCTCAAACAATTTTAATAAGCTAATTGCAAGGTTATTTTGGCAGATGGGCAGCCACCAGCTACAGCAATGCTTCTTGCTCTATTTTTTGTGGCTGCATGTTGGCCTAGCTGAAGGTGGTGGTCTCTTGCTGCCATTAATTTTTCATGGAAAGGAGGAAGATTTCAGTATTAGAGCTGTATAAGGAACTCAGCTGTTCATTCACTGAAAAATCACTGGGGCAAAAAGGGGTAATGCTTACTTTGGTGTCCTCATAACTCTTCTGTGACTTCAGCAACATCACAGAAGGCATTTCCTGGGGGGCATGTTTGTGAATTCTAATGAGGGTGGGTGAAATTGTACAGCGAGTTTTGTAGTCAGAAATGTGACTAATTAACTATGGGGCCTGATTCCAGAGGTCACTTGGAGAGTTGTGACAGAAGAAGACCCCTTGGATTTGTGCACTTAATTGACTGTGGCCCGTTCCAAAGGGCGTTGAGTTGACACCTCCCTGGATGCCTCAGTGGGAAACCTTAGACAAAGAGCTGCTCACTAAAACAACTCCAAATTACACATTTAAGGAAAGCATACCTTTCCAGGGCAGTATGTAAGCAGAAAAAAAGAGTGTACACTGAGGGAATTGCTTGCTTCATTCTAATGATAATAGTTAGTAAATGTTTGGTTTAACTTTCACCCTCCCCTGCTACTGTACTTTGGAAATTGTGTACTCAATTTCTCCTCTGTTGTCATCTACAAAGCAAGCACATAGCACCCCAGTGGCCTCTGATTTGAGTTATTATACAAAGCTTCTGTCATTTCTTTCATTTTGATGTTTTAGAAGCAAAGAAAATAAAAGTGCAGTTGTCTTTACCCCACATAGTTAAATATAGAGATTATTTAACTAACGATGGGATACTTGCAAAATTTTTTGGAAGTTCTTCAATGCCGAAGAGCAAATCATTTCCACAGTAGTTGCCACTACGCCAGCTATGTTTATCTGTTTATCATATGCTGTGTACAGCACACAGCTCTCGAAACAGCCTGTAATTAAGAACATGCTATGCAAACAAAATCGAAATGGAGGCACGGCTGATTGTGTTCATCTTGCTTTCTGCATCAGAAATCAGGCTGAAGGCTACAAGGCAAGGTTTTCTGTCTCACTCTACCCAAAGGGAAATGTGACTCACTGTTCAGTGCCAAAGCTACTTTGAGGCTTGAAGGCTTTTTTCTACTTGTTTTGTTTTGTCAAAATGTGATAGTTTTGTAGATTATATTGACTGCATTGCTTTTTTGGCAGAGCTAGTTCTCAAACTCATATAAGGAGATAAATCTGAAAGGATGCCTTAAGCTTTCTTAAAGAGGGCACAAGACTGATACAAAATCATAGCCTTGCCATGATCCTTTTTGATGAACAGCACACTGCTGTTTACAAAAGCGAGGAAAATCTCCAACTAGATGATTGGCTATGGTCTGTTAGGAAGCATCATCTTCCTTGATGCAAAATCTTTAAATTTTACTGAAATATGTGTAATGAAACAAAACCCCAAAAATTCTCTGTCATCTCCCTACTGCAACAGCCAGTTCTACCACAGTAAAGAGGGTGATTGCTGGGTACCCACCTCCACAAGGAGCATCAGCCAATCTGTCACTGCCAGACCCTCCTGCTGCCACGAGCAGTCAGTGTGGGCAGGACTCCTGACTTCCTCCATTTCTTTATTTGTTTCCCTTTGAGAAGGATAAAACACCTGCTGACCTTGCAGGAAGGGGGTAAATTGCTTAGCTGGCAACAAGGAGGCACATTGGAATCTTGGAATCTTTGAGAACTTGGCTACCAAAGTCCTCCTCTCATGTTTTAGTGAGATGTTCTTAAAAAAAAAAAAAAAAAAAAAAAAGAAGCCAAATTGATGTTCCCTGCAACCTGTGCCAAATCTCGTGCGGGTTGGCAGTATTCTAAAGGCAGAAGGAAAGTCATCCAGCCTTTATGAAGGGTATGGATGGACTAGTACAAGGTCTCCTTAAATCATTTCCTGTGACAGAGGGAGACCTGTGTCTGCCTGGGGGGAATTGCTAAGCATTGTTTTGGTGCTACAGGTTAGGTCAACCTCTCCACCACCCTCCCAGTCCCACCACCTCGGGCACTGGTCCCTTATGCGACACTGGAAATAAAGTTTATGAACATTACAGGGGAACCTGGCAACCCCACCCTATCCTCTGGGGCTCAGGGTGGTCAAGGCTGCGTTCAATTAACTTTCGGAGGAGACTCTGGCACGGCTGCAGTATGGAGGTTAATGTTTAGGCTGCAGAAAAGGAGAGGAGCTGACACATTGTATTAAAATCTGCCGGCAGGGTGGAAAACTTAGGGGACGTTTCCTAATTAAAAAGGAAAGTTAATAGCAAGATGCAGCTGGTCTCAAGGCTGGGGGTTACGGATTTTATTAGTTTGAGAAATCACTTCGGTGGTGGGTTTCAATGCCAGAGATGGCTGGTGTAACGTGTTCCTTAACTGGAAAGTACAACATTTACTGCAGAAGCCGTGGCGAGGTTGCTACTGTACAGTGCAGGGACTCTGACACATTGGTGCCAGGTCAGCTTGGCTGCAGATGAGGGCAGGAGGAAACAGCAGAGTGTTACAGGAGAGGAAATGTGCAGCAAGTGGCAAAGCGATGGTACCTGAGTGGAGCCCAGTCAGAGATCATCCCACGAGGTATCTTTGCACTCATGCAGAGCAACAGGGGTCAGTGAGTGTGGTATCAGTGGCTCTGGGGATCAGTAAAGTTGTGCAACATTCGTTTGAAACATCACTCAAGGTTACTCCCTACAAGACAATATACATTGTAAATATTACACTATTTAACACAGTTCCACTTGTAAATGAAATATGGAGTAACACAAATTATGATGGGACTTAAAAACCCATTTGCTGCAGCAGAAAGGAACTGCCCAGCAATCTGCACCAGGCTTTCAAAGGGTTGAAATTAATTTCTCTTGCCTTTATGAATGATATGAATTGACACCAGAGTTGATGTAAAGTTTATTTTTCTTGTAGAATATGCCATGGTTTGTTCTAGAAACTGTTTTTATAAACAGATTTAGCAGGATTAGTCTGCCACCCTAGTAAAAAAAAAATTCATCAAAATAATTTGGTATTGTTTCGTTTGAAGGTGTTTACCTCCTGGCAGGCAGGAGGAGACAGGAGGCAATTAACTGTTAACGGACTAAGATTGCTCAGCAAAGGGAAAATGCCTTCTAAATTAATTATTAGGCAAAATGCTTTCAAAATGTGCCAGCATCCCTCCTCCTGCTCCTCCTTCTTCCATCCTTTTCAGCTGTGGCTGCTCCCCTTCTGCCTGCTACAGCCCCAATTCCTTGGCTCAGACTCTCCTTTTGACCTGTTAGTCCAGCCACATTCTGTCCAGCCCCACTTCTCTTTGTTATTGGCTTATTCCCTGTTTTCCCATCTTTCAACCTTTTAATTTTCCTCTTATTCCTTTCTACTTTCTCCTTTCAAGCAAGGATAATAATCAAATCAAAATGCCTCTCTGCAACATTTTCTACCACTCCTTAAGTCCATTTTTTTCCTACAAATGCTTGGGTGTCTGACATGTTTGCAGTTCCAAAGCAGGATGGGAAGAAAATCAGACTATGGTCTGACTATATTTGCACTCTGTGTTCTTTATATTAATGCCACAAAGCAGAACTTTTGAATCGCTTCTCCTGGGTAAAAGGCTTCTCTTCTGCCCTGGAAACTGCACAGAACGAGGTCAGACTTGGTTCTATCTTCTCGGGATGAAAAAAGAGTGAGTGAGTAGAAGCAAAAAGCCCTGCATAAAAAGTTTCAAACTGCAAGTTGCTGATGGATTTGTCATCCCTATTAGGGACACAAAATCCAAGTGACAAGTAATGCACCTGATGAGAACAGATGGAGCAAATCAGGGCACACTCTAACTTTGTAGTAATAGTCAGAAATCATATTTCTTTATTGAATTAGGAAATATGATTTGGCACATCCCTGGGTGATGGATAATGGGTTACAACAACTGTGCCAAGACATATTTATATTTGTGCATTGCTGCTTTTATTATTAGCATGTGGCCTAGCAAACCTGGTGACAACTCTGTAAAGTTATTGTTTGTTTTATTTTTAGGGTAGAAGAAAGTTTTAAAACCTTATTCTGGTCAATATTTGGCTTATCTGAAGTGATATCTGTGGTGCTGAAGTACGACCATAAATTCATTGAGAATATTGGATATGTACTCTATGGAGTATATAACGTGACTATGGTGGTTGTGCTGCTTAATATGCTAATAGCCATGATCAACAACTCCTATCAGGAAATTGAGGTAAGATAAGAAATCAGATTACAAATGCAATGTACTTAATTATCAGTGATAATGAAAATGCTAAAAACCGCAGGAGGCTGTAGCTTACTCCACATCCAAGGTTAGAATGCTGAAAACAGATCATATGCAGTTAAGGCTGAGTCTGTCCCCAAATTATGGTTGAATTAATAATCAGCAATAAATCATTTCTAGAACAATTTTAGATTCCTTGTTTTTAATGACCCCTCTGTAAGGAAGGCCAATTTCCTTTACATGTATTTAATGAGAGTGGATTGTGATATTTTTCATTACCTGTGATGGTTATGATAATTTATCCATGTGTGTTGCCTTAGCCACATTGTTTGCTTATGACAGAGTAATATTTCTTCTGATGTTTTGCCCTGTTCTCTACTGCTTAAACACTCCAGCCCATGTAGATCTGAAGCTCATGTGCATTCATGAAAATATTTAGAAATTCCATATTTTCCAATTACCAGGCGTAAAACTTGATACCTTTTTTTTTTTTTTTGAGGAGTCTCTAGCGTGTGCAAAACATGACTTCATGGACATTTACAAAAATCATCTTTAAAAGCATATAAACAGAGCCCTCAAAGAATATGAATAGGTTTCTGCAGAAAGACGCTTGTAGGGTTTACCCAGCCCTGCTCAGTAGTATGGCTATTAGCAGAGTGGATTTGCTAAATGCCTTGGACATAAACAACTCCCTCCTAATCTAAATAAAGGCAGAAAAAAAATACATTTTTTGGATAATGTTAATGTTGAGTCACCTCTTACTTCTGATTTGTTAAATGTCAAACTTCTGCAGTTGGGTTTGTATTAATTACTTGCCCTAATCTCCCTTCAGAACCTGACATTGCAAAAGGCCAGGGCTGGAAATACTTTCTCACTGTAATGTCTGATTCAGCCATGTACTGTAGTACAAATATAACTCTATCCTGTGCGTGCTGTAACTGAGTCTAAATGTCAGAGAGACCTTACAAATGCTCTCTGCCCCAGAGTCTTCCAGGCTTGCAGAAAGCAGAGTCATTTCTCCAAAGGTTTCTAATCACTTCAGATCAAGCAATTTCCTGAATCCTATTCACCTGAAACAAGCTCTACTTCAGAAGGGGTCTCAGCTTCTTACTGCATTTTCTAGTTTATTGTAGTAGACAGAGATGCTCTTGAAAGTTTTTGAAGAAAAAAATATCTCTGAAAATATCTGAATAGATGGCCTATATTAACTTTCCAGTCTAAACTTTGTGATGGCCATTTTCTTGGCAAAATGCTTTGTCATCCTTCTTGATTGCATGGAAATTTCCAAAATTTTGTTAAAGATTACTTGTAAGGATCAGCAATCAAAACAAGTGTGAGCTGTTTGGCCCAGATCCTCCTAATTAAGGAAAACCTAGTTCTTCTCATGCTAATTCATTTCACTCCTCAGTAGCAGTGAGATTAAAAAGAGTCATAGAATCAGAGTCATGTAGGTTGGAAAAAACCTCTAAGATTGACTCCAGCCGTTCATCCAGCATTGCCAGGGCCACCACCAAACCATGCCCACTAGTGCCACATCTACACGTCTTTTGACATCCCTGGGGATGGTGAGTGACTGCAGAGAAAGTCCCTATTGCCAAAGTGTTTATCTGACAAGAGCAATGTCAGTAATGTCATGGGATGGACATTACTGAGGAATTAAATTCCATTATGGTCAGTGGGAAGATGGTTTACTATTAGCTGCAGTGACAAGACCATATTCTTCTGCCTTCCATTTAACATGTCTCTTCAGCCGCTTCTGGTTTTCTTCTGTTTATGCCTCAAGTAGTGGTGCTTCCTGACAAAACTGGATTTATGGAAAGAAATCCTTTTGCCAGCCATGAAACAGAACTACTCCCACCAGTAGTACTTTTAACTGCTTTAACAGAAAGGCATTAGAACTGTTCACTAGTAATTCACCTTAAGGATTCTGTGAGGTGCAACCCCAAACCATGAGAAGAGCAAATGGCAGAAGTGAATGGTGCTGCTCTGGTGAAAGCACATTGCTCTAACTGTGGCAGAATTAATCTCCACTGTGTCATGCCAGTTCCTGAGCAGGTTTCAGAGGTACAGGGTAATCAGAGGTTATGAACTCTAGCAGAACACAGATGTGCACGAGTACAGGGAGCTGGGAGATCCACACTTCTCTTGCTGCTTCTGCCCTCCAAGTAAACCACAATAAACACAGCTATACAGCAGCTGTATCTCCTCCTTTCTTCTGCCTGATAAATGGTCCTGATACATGGCCCTGACCAGCCTCCTGTGTCAATGCCGAGTGAACGGTTTCCTCCATAAAATATTTGCTAACCTTGCCCTCATTACTTGGAAATGATCCTGGCCCACCTTGACAATTTGTAAAGGAGATCCACAGACACTGTATGATGGACTTTTTCTCCACCTTCATCAGTGGTGGAGGTGAATAGTAGGAGAGTTAAGGTGTATAGGGATACACGATAGTGAATGCCAACACGATCCGTGAGGAAATCAGCTGAAGATAGAGGAGCGCACTGTCTGAGCCTCCCTATGGGGGATTCCTGGCCAGTGCAGTGGTAACAGATGACACAGAGCATTGCAGTTCATCACAACAGTCTTTGCTGTTGTGCTCATAAAAGTTTCTTCTGCTTTCCATGTCTCTATGTTCTGACACATTCATTTATCAGCATAGCAAAACCACCAGGTTGTTACTGAGACAACAAGGAAATAGTCTAATATTTGGAAGACACTTAGGTTCTGTTTATGCATCACTTTGTTTAAATTTTCCTTGTTTTGAGATTACCACAGAGAAGCCTACAAATACATGGTTTGTGCGGGGGCCTTGTTCTGGTAGGCAGAATCTGGTTCTAGCTAACTCCTACCTGTCTGTTTGTCCTGGCCATAGTTAAATTCCTTCCTATTTACTAATTTGGGTATTGTTTTTCCTTCTTCCCTTCCCAAGGAGGATGCGGATGTGGAGTGGAAGTTTGCACGTGCCAAGCTCTGGCTATCCTACTTTGATGAAGGAAGGACTTTACCTGCTCCTTTTAATCTAGTGCCAAGTCCTAAATCATTTTATTATCTCATACTGAGAATAAAAATGTGCCTCATAAAACTCTGCAAATCTAAGGCCAAAAACTGTGAAAATGACCTTGAGATGGGGATGCTGAATTCCAAAAAACGGGTATGTTTTCTCTTCACTTTTCAGCTTCTTTGTGGAAAGGATTCATGCCAGGGACCTTCTAGAGGGGCTTGCATGGTACACAGCGACATCAGGGACAGTACAGCCTCTCACACGACCTCATCATTGTGTGTTGTTTGTATCACATTGCAAGCAGAGAGTCCTCCCAAAGGTGTGGCCTCATTACCCTAGGCACCATCCTCACACCAGGGAAAGGACAACCTTTATAAGAGCAGGCACTTCCATAACCTTTCTAAAAGCAGGCACTCAAGGCCAAATAAGCAAGGTCAGAGAGAGGGGCAGAAGCAGAGGCACAAACAGGCTCACAGCTTGTCTGGCTCAGGCCCACTGGTCCAGGCTGTCACAGCTGAGCTGTGTGACACTGCTCAGGGACGGGAGAACAGAGTGACACTCTCCAGGTGAGATGTGTGCAGCTCACCCTCAGCTGTAACCCTGAGAGAGAGACTGAGGAGAAGGAAAGAGAAGTTGGAGGAGGCTTTGCAGAATTTGCCTTTGGGATATATAGGCCGCTTTAGGTCTGCCTTGAGCTCTTGGCTCTCCTTGGAGGAGCAAACAGCTGAGCCCTCCAGCCCATGGTGAGCCCTCCAGCCCATGGTGAGCCCTCCAGCCCGTGGTGAGCCTTCCAGCCCATGGTGAGCCCTCCAGTCCATGGTGAGCCTTCCAGCCCATGGTGAGCCCTCCAGTCCATGGTGAGCCCTCCAGTCCATGGTGAGCCTTCCAGCCCATGGTGAGCC